>NW_020870666.1:133302-138776 GCF_003789085.1 Penaeus vannamei | reverse complement strand
TTTTTTTTGTTTAACATATTCCTAAGCAGGTATTCCTAGTTCATAATTTAAATAAGTCGCTCTAGGGATCATCATTAATTACAACTCGTGATACGTGCGCTCGCCTCATTCAAATTGTGCTGTACGCTGATTGGCTAGAAGAATCGCGTGACCGTGAGCTGATTGGCTGGGTGCATTGCATAACTGTAAGCTGATTGGCTGATTTACTCTTTTATGAACCGTTGATGTTTTTTTTCCGGAAATGCGTATAAGTAATTTATCTTGTTATCCGATTTTCTTCCTTTTTTTCTCTCCTTCTTTATCTCTTGTGATTATACTCTGAAAACTGACGTCAGAACTTACGCCTTGAGATATCACATGTACAAAAAAGTTGTATACATTAATTCAACAAGGAACGTCACATAATCTATACATGTTATCAGTTGTTATCATCCCTGCCAAGTAGATCATGTCTATGATGGCCTTTATTTCTTTGTAAGAAAGAATATTAAAAAGTAACAGGAAAACTAAGGATGTTTTATGTACAATGTGGTTATAATGTCTATGGTGGCCTTTATTTCTCTGTTGGTAAGTTTATGTAAATAAGTTACAGGAAAACTGCAAGGATATTTTACGTATAATGTGCTTATGGGTTAAAAGTCAATTAATTAGATATTGATGCTGACCTTGATGAGACATGTCGTATAAGTGGGAATTTATGTTCTTTATTTTCCGCTAGGTAGAAGGAAATGTAACGATCAGTTATATTTTGACCTTTTCTGTCTTTTATTTTCAATCACATCATAATAACAACACACACATTTTGAACAATGCTCATATTAATCAATTACCTTTCTCATGCACACACAAAAAAACAACTCCACGCAAAAAAGAAAAAAAAAAAAAATACAACATACGTCTAGTTCTCATTGACACGATCAGCTGTTCCGCTGCTGTCACGTGACTTCATTCATGGGAAATGAAGCCGTATGCCGTACTGCCGTAAAGGTGTTTTAAAGCTGGTCGTGGGATTCCGTGGCGAGTGGTACGGTCTTGTGTCTGTTCCTCGGTCCAAGCAAAGAAGAAGGAGAAGAAGAAAAAGAAGAAGAAGAAGAAGAAGAAGAAGAAGAAGAAGAAGAAGAAGAGGAAGAAGAAGAAAGAAGAAGAATGAGAATAAAAAATGTTAATAATGATGATGATTATGATGATAGTGATATTTATGTATATTGATAATATTGATAATGATAATAACAATAATAAAAACAATAATGATGATAACAATAATAAAAACAATAATGATGATAACAATAACAATGAACAACAATCAATAATAATTAATGATATTATAATGATAATAATAATAATGATATAATGATAATGATGATAATGATAATAATGATAATATATATATATAATATAAGGATAATAATGATAATAATAATAATGATATAAAGGATGATGCTAAGAAAAAGAAGACAAAGAAGAAGAAGAAGAAGAAGAAGAAGAAGAAGAAGAAAAGGGAAGAAAGAGAAGAAGGAGAAGGTGATGATAATAATAATAATAAAAAAATTGAAAAACCGAAATTTTCTTTGTTTAGTGATATGTTCTCCCTTCTTTACCCACATTACGTTCCGTTCATAGAGTTCAATGTCTATGATCAGTCCATTTATCAATTTATTTGTCCTTTTATCTATCTATTTATTATCAATGACATAATCATTATTGTTATTATTATTATCATTATTATTATTATTATCATTATCACTATTATTACTATTATTGTTATTATTTTAATCATTCTTTCGATTTATATCATCATTATCATTATCGTCTTCCTCACTATCATTATCATTGCTATCATTATCATTATTGTTATCATTATTATTATCATTATCATTATTATCATTATTACCATTATCATGATCATCATTTTTATGATCATTGTCATTATTATCTTTATCATTTTTGTTATTATCATTATCATTGTTATCATTATTACTGTTTTAAATATTATTACTATTATCATTATTATTATTGCTGTCACTGGTATCATTATTATTGACATATTATTGTAATCATCATTATAATCATTACATTTATTATTATTACTATCATCATTATTATCACTATTATTGCCATTATCATTATCATCGTTGTCATTGTCAGTATTGCTCTTCTTGTTATCATCTTTATCATTTTTATTCGTTATCATTATTCTTATAATCATTATTCTTATCATCATCATTACTATCATCATTATCATTATCCTTACTATTATTAATACTATTGTCACTATTACTATCATTATCATTATTGTCATTATCCTTACTATTATTATGGATATTATCACTAAAACTATCATTATCGTTATTACTATCATTATCATCATTTTTTTGGATTCTCGTGAATTGTGGGGCAAGAATATCCCCCCCCCACCCCCACCCCATATTCTTGTAGGTGGGTGGGGGTTTCGCACTCCAGTTGCCACTTAGTCATTTAATATGTCCTTCTTCCCTATTCCCTTTCTACATTTCTGATTATCTCTTTCCTTTGATTTAATTCCTTCTTTCAAAACACTTTTATTTTTTATCAGTAACATTTTTTTTGTTATAATGATATATGTTTTTCTTTTTGCTTAATTTTGTGTTCGTTACTTCGCTCACTATTTATATTTTACGTCTTTTTTTTCTTTTAATTTTTATGTCCTTTTTAGTTGCTTTTTCTGCCTCTCTAACAACTACCACGCTAATTATTAATCGCATTTCAGGTAAATAATAAATTACGGTATCATGACAAAGATTCATACGCACATGACAAGCGCAGACATGTACAAAAACACACACAGACACACATTCACTCACACACACAAATACACAGACATACACACAGATACGCAGACACACAAACACACACATGCACACACACACACACAAATACGTAGACACACAGACACTCATACACACACGTATAAAAACACTAACAGTTGTACCTTCACCTCTCTCTCTCTCTCTCTTTTTATTTTATTATTTTTTTTACATTAATCTTATCTATTTTTCCCACAAATCCCGCCCCCCCCATTTACCATATCATTAATACCATTATCATCGTTATCATCAGTATTGCTATGATCGTCATCACAACTGTTATAAATGGTATTATGATTGATGTCATCATTGATGTTATTATCATCTTTATCATCATTACTGTTAGTACTACTAAATTACTATCTTCATAATACGTCTGTCTGTCTGTCTGTCTCTAATTACCATTATTACTATAATTACTTTTGTTAATATAATTTATATCCTTATACACTTTTTCTTATTGTTATTATTATTATCATATTAGCATTATTATTATCATTATCAATATGATCATTATTATCCTCATGATCTTTATTATCATCATCGCCATCACCCTCATTGCAGTCAGCGATGGTGGCGGCGCGCACAGTGCTACTGGCCAGCGCCCTGTGTCTCGCCTCCTGCCAAGAGACCGCCCTGGACACGCCCTTGGCCGCGTCCCGGAGGCTTCCTTCCCTCCGAGAGGCTTCCGGGGAGGGTTCAGCGGAAGCCCTGGACCAAGAGAGCTCCCTCAGTAGGATGCTGGTTGCCATGGTAACGCGAGACTTGCCCAGGTGTTCGCTCCTGCTGGCCTATAACGGGGACTTCGGGGATTCGGGAGTCCTGAGGGATGTCATGGCGCTGTCCAACTCCAGGCAGGTGAGGAAGGACACAAAACGAACAAACAAACAAACAAACGAGTTAACAAAAACAAGTACCTAATCATGCGTAAATAAACTTCTTAAATAATTGGCGCTGTCCAACTCCAGGCAGGTGTTGAAGGGCGCAAAACAAACAAAACGAAACAAACAAAACAAAAACAAGTACCAAATAACGCATAAATCAACTTCGTAAACAGTTGGCGCTGACCAACTCGAGGTGGGTGAGGAAGGACACAAAACAAACAAATCAACAAAACAAAACAAACAAGGTAACAAAAACAAGCACCTAATCATGCGTAAATTAACTTCTTAAATAATTGGCGCTCTTCAACTCGAGGCAGGTGAGGAAGGCGTTGGGGTGTGTGTGTGAAGATGAAAAACAAACAAACAAATATGTAAACAAACAAAAACAAGTGCCTAGTCATGCGAAAGTTAAGTTCTTAAACTCTTGCCGTCCTCAAACTTGGAGTAGTTAAGGAAGACCCCGGAGTGGAAGACAAAAGACAAAGAAACAAGTAAAGTAAAACAAAAGCATGTGCGCAAATAAATTTCTTACAAAAAAACAAAGAAATAAGTAAAGTAAACAATGAAAAGCAAGTAAATAAGAAACAAATAAAGTAAGAAATCAAAAAATAAATTTCTTGCAAGAGACAAAGAAGTAAAGTAAACAATGAAACTGCGCAAATAAATTTCTTACAAAAAAACAAAGAAACAAGTAAAGTAAACAATAATAAGCACGTGCGCAAATAAATTTCTTACAAGAGACAAAGAAACAAGTAAAGTAAACAATAATAAGCACGTGCGCAAATAAATTTCTTACAAGAGACAAAGAAACAAGTAAAGTAAACAATGAAAAGCACGTGCGCAAATAAATTTCTTACAAGAGACAAAGAAACAAGTAAAGTAAACAATAATAAGCACGTGCGCAAATAAATTTCTTACAAAAGACAAAGAAACAAGTAAAGTAAACAATGAAAAGCACGTGCGCAAATAATCTTCTTACCCCCTTGACGCTCTCCAATGTGCAGTAGGTTAGAAAGGCGCTGGAGTGGGCACTGAGATCCAAATATGCGTTTGTTTTTTTTTTACTCCCTTGACGCTCTCCAACTTGAAGTAGGTTAGAATGGGCATGGAAAAAAAGTAAAAAAAAAAAAAATAAAATAAAACGACAAACAAAAAACGAAGCGCGTGCCCTTGTGTATGAGAATTAACTTTCCTGAGTCTTGGCGCTCTCCAACACCAGTTAAGTGAGGAAGGCACCGAACTGTGTATGGATAAAAACGAACAGACAAGAATAATTGACCAATTACGTGTAAATTAACAGCTACGAATTGTATCCCAGACAATGTATATTTCCCCGTCATATATCAAGTGATAATGAGAGAGCACCAAAGCAGAGACAGAATATGAACAAAAAACCCTTTTTTAAACAATAAAAACATGAACATATAAACAATAAACCATGTAAATAAATTCATATGCACATATAAATATTGAAAGTAAGATGTCAGGTATGACACGCTATATAACGGAGAGAGAAGGGGAGGGGAGAATGAAATGAAATATGCCACACTCTACCGGAATTTCGATTTTACACTCACTACATTTCATTCATAACGCTAAAAGGGGGCGGAACCACGACTGTATGGCCAAAGAGGCGGGGCTACCAGCAGACAGCGGCTTGTATGATGAATGTAGTTGGTGAATACATGCCAGGTAGTATCGTATTTATTATTAAGCACTACATACATCTCGTTCACAAAGGAAAAAA
>NW_020870666.1:118302-123302 GCF_003789085.1 Penaeus vannamei | reverse complement strand
AGAAAAAAATAAGATATAGAATATATCCAGAATTTTACCTCTACAAGAACATCTTCACAAGCCTTATAAGAAATAGCTTTATAAATAGTTTTCACACAAGTAATAGAGAAAAGGTATACCAAAAAAAAAAAAAAAAAAAAAAAAAAATATATATATATATATTTTTAAAATTCCTTTTTACCAACATTTGCTACATATTTTTTTTCTCTTTCTAACTAAACTTGAATTTCTTTTGATAAAGAAAAATATACAGTAGATGACATAGATATAAATAGATATACAAATAGCGACCAAAATTGAAATAAACGAAATTGATAGAGAAATAGATAACCAAATTCTTTGCAGATCCTTCAACCGCAAAATGTCGTATCGACATATGAAACTCCTATTCCCTATTCTTTGTTTCTGTCCCTCTCCCCTTCCTCATTTTTTCCTCCCCTCTTTGTTTCTGTCCTACATATTCCTCTTTTATTTCCCTTTTCTGGTTCTCCTTTTAGTCTATCTGTCTGTCTCTTATTCTCCGCCTCTTCTTTCCCTCTTTCTTCCAGTCTGCTTTTCCCCTCTTCCTTTATTTCCTCTTCTCTCTTTCTCTCTCTCTCTCTCTCTCTTCTCTCTCTCTCTCTCTCTCTCTCTCTCTTCTCTCTCTCTCTCTCTCTCTCTCTCTCTCGCTCTCTCTCTCTCTCTCTATTCTGATCTTTCTCCTTCTCCTCTACTCTCTTTCTGTTTCTCTTATCCTTCCCCTCCCCCTTCTTCACTTACCATTCCTCAACTCCCAAATACAAAACAAATACACAAACCTCAAACACCAAACAAAAGAGCAAACCCAGCCTATAAATCCAACACACAAACAGACAAACATACAAACAACCCAACCTATGAATCACAACTAACCAAACATCAAACAAACAATAACACAAACAAACCCAAAAAACAAACAGATAAACAACCCAACCTATGAATCACATTTGACCCAACAAACAATAACAAACAAACTCAAACCCAACAAGCAGACAAACAACCCAACCTATGAATCACAACTAACCAAACATCAAACAAGCAATAACACAAACAAATCCAACAAACAAAGCAAACAAACAACCCAACCTATGAATTACAATCGACCAAACAAACAATAACAAAACCCAAAACCAACCTATAAACCCAACAAAACAAACAAACAGCCTAACGACCTAACAACCCAATCACAATTGTCCAAACATTAAACAAACGAATACACATACAATCGCAACCCCAACAAAGAAAAACATACAACCCAATCTACGAATCACATTTGACCAAACGAACAATAACACAAACAAAACCCAAACCCAACCCTATAGACCCAACAAACAAACAACCCAACGACCTAACAACCCAACCAATGCCTCACACTTGACCAAACAAACAAACAAACCCAACAAACAAAAACAACCCAACCAACGCCTCACACTTGACCAAACAAACAAACAAACCCAACAAACAAACAAACAAAACAACCCAACGACCTAACAACCCAATTTATGCCTCACACTTGACCAAACAAACAAACAAACCCAACAAACAAACAAACAAAACAACCCAACGACCTAACAACTCAACCAATGCCTCACACTTGACCAAACAAACAAACCCAACAAACAAAACAACCCAACCAACGCCTCACACTTGACAAACAAACAAACAAAACCCAACAAACAAACAAACAAAAAACACCCAACGACCTAACAACCCAATTTATGCTCACACTGACCAAAACAAACAAAAAACCAAAACAACAAAACAACCCAACCAACACACTTGACCAAACAAACAAACAAACCCAACAAACAAACAAAACAAAACACCAACGACCTAACAACCAACCAATGCCTCACACTTGACCAACAAACAAACAAAACCCAACAAACACCCAAACAACCCAACCAATGCCTCACACTTGACCAAACAAACAAACAAACCAGCAAAACAAACAAACCAACCAACGACCTAACAACCCAATTTAATGCCTCACACTTGACCAACAAACAAAACAACCCAACAAACAAACAAACAAACAACCCAACGAACCTAACAACCAACCAATGCCTCACACTTGACCAAACAAACAAACCCAACAAACAAAACAACTCAACCAATGCCTCACACTTGACCAAACAAACAAACAAACCCAGCAAACAAACAAACAAAACAACCCAACGACCTAACAACCCAATTTATGCCTCACACTTGACCAAACAAACAAACAAACCCAACAAACAAGCAAACAAAACAACCCAACGACCTAACAACCCAACCAACGCCTCACACTTGACCAAACAAACAAAACAAACCCAACAAACAAAACAACCCAACGACCTAACAACCCAACCAATGCCTCACACTTGACCAAACAAACAATAACAAAAACAAAACCCAACCCAACGACCTAACAACCCAATTTATGCCTCACACTTGACCAAACAAACAAACAAACCCAACAAAAAACAACCCAACGACCTAACAACCCAACCAACGCCTCACACTTGACCAAACAAACAATAACAAAAACAAAACCCAACCCAACGACCTAACAACCCAACCAATGCCTCACACTTGACCAAACAAACCCAACAAACAAACGAACCCAACAAACAAAACAACCCAACCAACGCCTCACACTTGACCCACCTGTTCCAGGAATGCTTCGCGCCATACAACATCGCCATGGCCCTGCAGCGCCACTCGCCCCTCAAGAGGAAGTTCGACAAAGCCATCAGGTGGATGCTGGAGAGCGGCCTCGTCAGGAGGTGGTTCCTCGAGTCGCTGCGGCTGTCCAGGAAGGTAAATGTGGTCTTAAAAGGAGGGTAGGTCTTAAAGGAAGGTAAAAAAAGGAAGGTAAATGTGGTCTTAAAGGGAGGGTAGGTCTTAAAAGGTAAGTGGTCTTAAAAGGAGGGTAGGTCTTAAAAGGAAGGTAAATGTGGTTTTAAAGGGAGGGTAGGTCTTAAAAGGAAGGTAAATGTGGTTTTAAAGGAGGGTAGGTCTTAAAAGGAAGGTAAATGTGGTCTTAAAAGGAGGGTAGGTCTTAAAAGGAAGGTAAATGGTGGGTCTTAAGGGAGGTAGGTCTTAAGGGAAGGTAGGTCTTAAAAGGGGGGTTGGTCTTAAACGATTTAATGGACAGTTGTTTGGAAGAAGGTAAACAGATTATAAAAGGTGATAGATATGGGATTCAAAAGACTGGGCTGTTGAGGAAGTAAATGTAGTCTTAAATGAAGGGGGTTTATGTCTTAAAAGATTAGGTTCTTAAGAAGGAAATAAACATATTTTAAAGTGATTGATATGAAAATAAAAGAGTTGTCTGGAATGTAAATATTTCAAAAGGAGGTGGACTTGAGATTTAATTAAAAGACTGGGTTGCTAAAGAGTTTAATAGCCTTTAAAATTTGATAGATACGGGAATCAAAAACACTGAGTTGGCTGGAATGTTACAATTAAAAAGGAAGTAGTTAAGAGATTTAAAGAAGACATGTACTTTACGAGGAAGGTACGTATATTTTGATATGGATATGAATTTTAAAGTCTGGGTTACAAAAAAAAAAAAAAAAAAAAAGGAGAGAGAGAGAGAGAGAGAGAGAGAGAGAGAGAGAGGAGAGAGAGAGAGAGAGAGAGAGAGAGAGAGAGAGAGAGAGAGAGAGAGAGAGAGAGAGAGAGAACTTTCAACACAATTTAAAACAAGGATATAAGATTTAAAGACTGGGAAGCCAGGAAGGTTGCCATTAGTAAATGGGTTGCCGGGAAAGACGGCAAAGAGGGGAAAAGTTAAGTAAAGTTTCTGAAAAAAGGAAAATTATAAAATGGTTGTGTTTTTCCTCTTGCCATTTCATATTCCTTCCCGTCTCTTTATTTTTTTCTGTTTGTTTCCTTTTCTCCTTCTCTTCTTTATTTCCTGATTATCAGTATCATCATGTTCGTCTCCTCTTTCTTCCTCTCTCCTATTCCTCATTCACTTTTTTCCATTCCTTCACCTTTGCCTCTTCCTTCCTCTAATTCCTTTTCCTCTTCCTAATTCCTATTCTTCCCACGCACTTTCCTTCTTATTGTTCCTCCTATTCTTATTCCCCTTCTTTTTTCCATTTTCTCTCTCCCTCTCTTCCTTCTTCTTTGTTCTATTGGTTCTACTCTTATTCCTGTTCCCTTTCTCTTCCTCCTCCTCATTCTCCTTTTTATTCACATTTCTTCTATTCCTTTTGCTTCCTGCCCTTTTTTTGTATTTCCTCGGTCATCCTCCTCCTCCTCGTTTTTCCCATTCTTTCTCCTCCTACTCCTTCGAATTTCAAATATCTTCCTCCTTCTCCTCCTTTCCCTTTCTTCTATTCCTCCTTCTCCTACTCCTTCCTCTTTCTTCATTTCCTCCTCCTCCTCCTCCCCCTTCTCTCTATTCCTCTCCTTCCCCTTTCATCCATTCCTCATCTTTCCCCTTTCTTCCATTCCTTCTTCCTATTCCTCCATTCCACCTCCTCCTCCTACTCCCTATCTTTCATTCTTCCTCCTCCCCCCTCTTTTCTCCATTCTTTGTCTTTCCCCTTTCCTCCTTTCCCTCTTCCTATTTTTCCATTCCACCTCCTCTTCTTACCCCATATCTTTAATTCTTCCTCCTCCTCCCCCTTTTCTCTATTCCTCCTCTTTCCCCTTTCCTCCTTTCTCTCTTCCTATTCCTCCATTCCACCTCCTCTTCCTACCCCTTGTCTTTCATTCTTCCTCCTCCTCCCTCTTTTCTCCATTCTTCGTCTTTCCCCTTTCCTCCTTTCCTCTTCCTATTCCTCCATTCCACCTCCTCTTCCTACCCCTTGTCTTTCATTCTTCCTCCTCCTCCCCCTTTTCTCTATTCCTCCTCTTTCCCCTTTCCTCCTTTTCCTCTTCCTATTCTCTATTTTCACCTCCTCTTCCTACCCTTGTCTTTCATTCTTCCTCCTCCTCCCTCTTTACTCCATTCTTCGTCTTTCCCCTTTCCTCCTTTCCCTCTT
>NW_020870666.1:110802-113302 GCF_003789085.1 Penaeus vannamei | reverse complement strand
GGATATGTACGTGCGCTTTGTCCCACACACATATATATACACCCATATGTACACGTACACATTCACACATTTAAACAAAGAAACACACGCTTGCACACGAACACACACACAGACACACAAACACACACATAACTACGTTTGTTAATACACCTGTTATGTTATATCTACAATTCTTATCAAAACGTATATTTTTATTCACCCTGTTCATTACATAAAAAAGATTCATTCATCCCCTCGCCGTGACGTCATACGTATCATAAGCCTCTTTAAAGGGAACTAATGCCCATTGACTGAAGGTCAAGGAGCTAACTAGGTCATTAAGTGTTGGTGATTCAGTCCTGTTCAATTAACAGCGTGTAATTAGTGAATTAGGTTCAAGGTGGTGGTTTGGGTTATGGCACGCTAGTTCGTGGTCTTCAGAGGAAAGGGTTTCTGAGAATTAATATTTTGTTGTGATTATTCATATATAATCACTGGTCTTTACTATCTGATGCACACATACGCATAGAAAACACAAATACACACACACGTGTAAATTACCATTACCTATATCCTCATGGGCGTAGTTTCGAAGAGAGAGAGAGAGAGAGAGAGAGAGAGAGAGAGAGAGAGAGAGAGAGAGAGAGAGAGAGAGAGAGAGAGAAGAGAGAAGAGAGAGAGAGAGAGAGAGAGAGAGAGAAGAGAGAGAGAGGAGAGAGAGAGAAGAGAGAGAGAGAGAGAGCAGCAGCAGCAGCAGCAGCAGCAGCAGAAGCAGCAGCAGCAGCTTACGGACTAGACCAGGGGTGGGCAATAAATTTTTCCAAGGCGCCACATAAGAAACCTGAATTGTGTCAGAGGGCCACACGACGATAAATTTGAACTTAATTCTGCTCAACTTTCTTTCATTGTAAAATGCAGTTATATATCTAATGCATTATATATTTAATAAATGATATATTCAATATATATTAAATAAATTATATATTTAATAGATTTATATATATAAATCATTAACACATCTGATTAATAGCACGAGTACTTGAATATATTTAGGTTGCAAAACATAAATTGCTTAACCAAAAATCTAAAAAGTAAATATATATATATATATATATAATATATATATATATCAATGTGTGTGTGTGTGTGTGTGTGTTGTGTGTGTGTGTGTGTGTGTGTGTGTGTGTGTGTGTGTATTGTATATATTATGCATATATATGTGTGTATATATATCATATATGATATACGTAAATATATATATATATATATATATATTATATATATATATTATATATATATATATATATATATAATGTATGTATATACATATATACACACGAATACTCGCACACACACCTATCTATATATAACAAGCTTCAGCCACCAGATCTAATCCCGACTAATCAATCATACCCGCGCGATCATAATTCCCCGAAACCCAAAATATCCCTAAAATAACTGGCATTTCACCCCCTAAGCATCCCAACCCCCCTTCCACCCCCCCCCCCTAAAAAAAGGAGAGAGAGAGAAAAAAAATAATAAGCTCGTGGTCTCTGGAGGAGCGAGCCCAGCGCAGGGGAAACGGATACATTTCACATTACACTTCGCCTCGCCTGCGGTCGGCTGGCGAGGCTCGAGTTCAGCCGCAAACCGGTGCGCGCGCTTGCCCTGGGACTTGCTGAGGTGACCTTTGAACTCGGGCCTTCGTCTGTGCCTTCTGCGTCTCCCTCTTCGGCCGGAGGCGGGGCTGGTCTCGGTCTCGCTTCTCTTTCTTGTCTGTCTGTCCGCCTGTGCGTGCGTGTATAGTGGTCTCTGTTTGTCTGCTTTTGTTTGTCCGCGTCTGACTATCTATCTGTTTGACTGCATCTCTCTCTCTCTCTCTCTGCACACACACGCGCGCGCGCGCGCACTGTGTCGTAATAGCCAACTATATGAACCAATCCGCACTGGGACAGCGTGGTAGGGCGCGGCCCACCCTGCCCCCATCATGATACACGTCTCAAACAACCTGAAGGTGCATCTTTACTAGAATCTGGAGGCAGAAAGTCGTGGAAAAGTCCGGGGAAGGCCTATCCTATGTCCATCAACGGACATAGGATAGAAAAGAATATAGGTACACACACATATATATACATGTGTGTGTGTGTGTATACATACATATGCATATCTGTGTGTGTATAGAAAAGGTATGAATGAGAATAAATATCACAATACAAGATGTATTTAACCGGTTTCGAATATGTATTCGTCAGAGAATACATACATCAGAGAGACAATGTATATACATATGCAAATACATATCAGATGTGAGCTGACGAATCACCTGATGACCGTGACCTCCTGTTACCGCATAATTGCCCGTTGGCCAATTTGAATCTGCCCGATGCAGTGTTTACATTTTTGTCCGTCGCGATGATTGCAGCTTCCATAATTTGTCTTTTCTATTTGTTTAATTCTCCACGGATTACATCTGCTTCCTTCCAGTTCGGTAGATGTCCAGCTTCATCTACATGAACCACCA
>NW_020870666.1:85802-88302 GCF_003789085.1 Penaeus vannamei | reverse complement strand
GTATTGATTAAGTTATTCTGTCTATTCATTCATTGATAAACTTGTTAACATATTATTTTCAGAATCAATGCTATTGCCACGACTATTACTTACAGGATCTTGTTCCCTCTCATCAGGGGAAACGTGCTCAAGATTTTTTCGGATTTTAATGGATCTGAACTTTTTATTTTTCCGAATTCATCTATTTGTTTTCTTATTTATTATTAATATATCTTTTAATTCATATTACTTTTTATAAAAAAATGAATAATTAATTTAAGCAAATGTGGCGTAATTCATATGCAAATTAAGCAATGATAAACCATAAAATAATATCAGTAAGAAAGTAATGAAAAAACAAAATAATATATAAGATAATAAAACCCAAGATAAATATTTGAAATAAGGATATAAAAACCCACGATAAACATTTGGCTGAAACTGAAAATAACCGCCAATTACAAACACCAACGAATCCACAAGCTCCGCCCCCTTTTCGCCGACCGACAAACACAGCACGAGAAGCGCATCCATCTGAAATCTCGAAATGTCAGTCTCGGGGAAACAAGGGGTTTTCTCCTACTTCAGGCTTGGAGGTAAAAGCGACAGGTGCTTGCAAGCAGGAACGAGTCTCGAGAATATTTCAGGGTCTCGGGTGACATTCGTGGAAAGACAGGTGTCCCTTTACCCCTCCCCCCCCCCCCCTATCTCTCTCTCCTCCCCCCTGGCAACCCCCCCCCCTCATCGTCCTCCCCCCTTCCACCTACTTGACCTTCACATCCACCTTCCTCCCCTCCTTTTTTTATCCAGATTCTCTCTCTTCTTTCTTTCTACTCTCTTTAATTTCTCATTATTTCTCTTTCTCTTTATTTCTGTCTCTCTCTCTTTTTATCCTTTCTCTCTCCTTTCTTCTCTCTCTTTCCTTTATTTCTCCCCCTTTCTCTCTTTCTCTTTCGTTCGTTTTCACTCTCACTTTTCTCTTTCACTCCCTTTACAATCCTTTCTTCCTGCATTTTCTCTCTATCCATAACCTTTCTCCTCCTCTTTCTCCACTCCCATTTCCTTCACGCCCTTTCTTTATCTCCCCCCCCCCCTTATCCCCACCCCTCATCTCACCCTTCCATCACCCACCTTTTTCCTTTCTCTCTCTCTCCCCTCTTTCTCCTATCCCTTCCTTTTCTTTCCCCTCTTTCTCCTCTCCATCTCCTTCACCGTAACTCCTATCTTCTCTTTCCCCATTCTTTCTCTCTTCTCCTTCCCCCTCCTCCCTTTCTCTCTCCATCTCCTTTCCTCCTCCCTCTTTCTCTCCTCCTCCTCCCCATTCCTCATTTCATACCCCCTCTCTATTCCGACCCTACCCCCCCCTCTCCCGGTATCTATTCTGCAATGGTAATGGCGATACATAATGCTAATGGGATGTGTTCACATTAGTCCATACCAATATTTATGTACAAGTAGAAAAAACACGTACACGCACAAGTACACGCACAAACACACACACACTGACACTCACACACTCGCTTACCACACGTTACACGCACACACGCACACGCACACGCAACACGAACACGCACACGCCACACACACACACACACACACACACACACACACACACACACACACACACACGTACACACAAACAAGCACACAAACAGCATATCCACGTAATCAAACTAGACATACAAATACACAAACTCGCAAAACAAGTACCACAGACTGGCAAAACAAGTACAAATTAGCAAACGCAAATACGAGTAGATTTTTTTTTTTTTTTTTTACATTTCTACATTTTTTTGGTTACAAATGCACAAGACACATATGAAGTATATTAGGATTCCTGAGGCTCGAAAGGTACACTAAAATTCAGGCTCAAGTTTCATAGTGTTGGTTCAGAGGTTTCGTTGCTTCGGAGAGCTGTTTTGTTGTGCGAATAAGAACGAGGCAGAAGATATATATACAGTATGATTATGTGTGTGTGTGTGTGTGTGTGTGTGTGTGTGTGTGTGTGTGTGTGTGTGTGTGTGTGTGTGTGTGTGTGTGTGTGTGTGTGTGTGTGTGTGTGTGTGTGTGTGTGTGTGTGTACATTTCCTTGTGTTAATACGTATGTTGTTCGAATTAAGAACGAAGCAGCAGATATATATATACAGTACTACATGATTATGTAACTCTGTGTGTGTGTGTGTTTAAGTGTGTGTGCGTGTGTATATTTCCTTTTATTAATACGTACGTTGTGCGAATTAAGAACGAAGCAGCAGATATATATACAGTACTTCATGATTATGTAACTGTGTGTGTGTGTGTGTGCATATGTGTGTGTTTGTGTGTGTGTGTGTGCGTGTGTGTGTGTGTGTGCGTGTGTGTATGTGTGTGTGTGTGCGTGCGTGCGTGTGCGTGTGTGTATGTGTGTATCCTTGTGTTGATACGTATGCGTGTGTGGGTATAAGTGTAAATTCGAAAATGACCAAACCTGTCATCAGCATAACCTCATGGATCCACGACTAAGATGCTGATAATTTCTTGC
>NW_020870666.1:68302-70802 GCF_003789085.1 Penaeus vannamei | reverse complement strand
AAAGAAGAGGAAAAGCAGGAGGATGAGGACGAGGAAGAAGAAGAGGAGGAGGAGGAGGAGGAGAAGAAGAAAAAGAAGAAGAAAAAAAGAAGAAGAAAAAGAAGAAGGAGGAGAAGGAGACGGAAAAGGAAAAGGAGAAGGTGAAGAAGGCGAAGGAGAAAGAAAGAAAGAAAAAAATAAGCATAAGGAGAAAGAGAACGCGAAGGAGGATAAAAGGGAATATGAAGATAATGATGAAAAAGTAATAATAATAATAATAATAATAATAATAAAAAATAGACAAAGAATGATTATCATTATGCGTATCAATACCACGAATGCTACTACCGCTATCATCATTAATAATAATATCATTATTATATCATTATCAACAGCATTAATATCATTACCATTATCACAACTTAGCTTCACAAATTCCCCGCGTAAAAATTCCGAAGCGAACGATTCACTTTGTTTAGGAATTTATATTATCGTTGGCTTTGATGTCTGGAATATTCTAAATGGAAGACGAAAAAAAGAAGATAAATAGATAAAAAAAATTGATAGGCCTATTTTCCACATACCTCGGCCGCGACCCTTCCATTGTCAGTATGTAAAAAAATTGATGATGCAGCAGAAAAAAAAAAGAAAATTCAGTAACTGAGAGAGATGGAGAGATGGGGGGGGGGGAGAGAGAGAGAGAGAAGAGAAGAGAAGAAGAGAGAAGAGAGAGAGAGAGAGAGAGAGAGAGAGAGAGAGAGAGAGAGAGAGAGAGAGAAGAGAGAGAGAGAGAGAGAGAGAGAGAGAGAGAGAGAGAGAGAGAGAGAGAGAGAGAGAGAGAGAGAGAGAAGGAAGAAAGAGAAGGAGAGGACAGAGAGACAGACAGAAAGAGACAAACAGACTGACAGAGACAGAGAAACAACCACAGACCGACAGAAAAGGAAAGAAAGAGAAACAAAAACGAAAAAGATAAACAGTGCTATTAAAAGTCAGGAATGTTGCAGAATGATGCAACACAGTTTCCATTGCATTCCTTTTTCTCCCAATTAGCGCCAGGTGTGCCATTCCATTCGTCAATCAGTGAATTAGAGAATAAGACAAAGGAAGATAAGGAGAGAAAATATAAATAGAGAGATAGATAGATAGATAGATAGGTAGAAGGATAGACAGAAAGATCGGTAGGATAGATAGGTAGACAGGGATAGATAGGTAGAAATAGAGAATAAGACAAATGGAGATAAGGAGAGAAAATATAAATATATAGATAGGTTGATAGATTAGTGGATGGGTGGAAGGCTAGATAGATAGATAGATAGGTAGAAGGATAGACAGAAAGATAGGTAGGATAGAGAGGTAGACAGGGATAGATATGTAGAAGGATAGCTAGCTAGATAGACGGGTAGATAGAAAGAAGGGTAGATAGATAGACATATATAGGTAGAAGGATAGATAGATAGAGGGATAGATATCTAGAAGGATAGATACATAGATAGACGGATAGATAGGTAAAAGCTTAGATAGATAGACAGATATATAGGTAGAATGGTAGATAGATAGACAGAAAGATATATAGGTAGAAGGATAATTTGATAGATATATAGGTAGAATGACAGATAGATAGGCGGATAGATAAGTAGAAAGACAGACAGATGGATAGACAGATATATAGGTAAAAGGACAGATAGACAGACAGATAGACACAAAACCCGTAAGAAACATTGCCATTATAGCTAGGAATGTTGCCAGTGACGCAATATCATCACCATCATTACCATTTCCTTTCTCGGCCAATCAACGCAAGGTATAGCATTACCTCCACCAATCAGCGACGCATCAACTACTCATTCCAGCCAATCAGCGACGGCGTATCTACATAGCTCAGCCAATCAGCGGCGACTCTACTCTAATAATGAACTGATCTACAAACTTACGTAGCGAAAAGTGGCTCTAATTCGGAAGCCCAAACCAAACGATTTCTGATTGCGTTTAAGTCATTAAGCCAATAAATGAGAGTTCGATTAAAAGTCAGAGCCAATGATGTGTCTCCCGTGACAGAAGTGAGTAAGCCTATCTATCCACTTCTTATGTAACAAGGGAAGGTAATGAGTTAAAATTGAGCTTAGTAGGTTATTTCAATCAAGTGGTCTTACGTGTGGAATTCATTCAAGTTGGGGTCGAATTAATTGCGGTGGTTTGGTGACAAAATCATTGAGATTCTTGTACTACTTTTACGCTCGTGGTTCACAGGCCCCGCCCCCTTTTCGAAAACGCGGATGATTAGCTTTTAGAGTTTCTTGTGTATTATTTGTGCGTATTTCTCTTTTTATTGGACATGTCTGACTCCATTTTAGCATATACATTTTTTTCTTTCTGAGAATAACAGATCGAAAACGCTGAAGGTCTCGCTAACCTTAGCATAAGAGCAGCGCCGCACCTGTTCAAGCAGTTACGCAATAAACATCATGAGGAACTTAGCAACAACACAGTCTGTCAAAGCAAACTATTGTTTATCGTCCTTGCA
>NW_020870666.1:48734-60702 GCF_003789085.1 Penaeus vannamei | reverse complement strand
CCCCCCCCCTCCTCCAATGAGGCCTTAACCCATTGAATCCAGATGCTTCACTGCTATCAAATGACCCAAAATATGGGCATTACTTGAGTGGCCACTCAGATGGGTGCGTGGAAAGCAGGCCCACATCAACACTTGTATTCGATGACAAGACTCCAAACCTTGCCTTTCAAATGATATATTCTCTTTTTGTTTTTAACCTTTTTCCCATGTCTATATTTACTTAATCCAGATGTTAATAGCCTGTTTTCCTTGCACAGACTCCCTATCATCTCTCTGGGTAGTCCATAACATTTTGAAATGTTTTTTTTTCTTTTTCATAGTATTAATTTTTTTGGAATGCAGCTTTGCCCCACCGATCACTATGTCCAAGAATAGGATCCTGAGCAAAGAAATAGTATCCTCCCGGAATCATGGCTCACTGACTGCACAAACCACACTTGTTTTACAGCAAATAATGCAAAATACCCTTCCTAAACACCAAATGAGTCTAATCATCCTCCAAGAGCTTTGTGCACTCATGGCTAGTCATTCCCATCACCCTTGCCTTCAGCGAAGATGCTCATAAAGCAAATTTGTATCACCCTGGCCCACAGCCAAATTTTCCCATGACAGCATATTCATGTTACCCTTCAAGCCACATTTTTTCATAATGTGATGGTTACATCTTCTGTTGATGGGTGTAGACTTATGGTACTTAATATTTATTACACTAGTAATTCTCTAGAGAATAGGTATGCAAAACCAGTCTCTTGCCTCCCTTATGGGTTTGTCTTCATAAGATAATATGTTTTGTACCAGGAGTTGATCTTTAATTTTAGTCATCATAGAAAATTTGATTTTATATAAAAAGTATTTGTCTGATTATTGGTTACTTATGTAACTCACTGATTTCCGTGACACAACTGGATCCACTGGGGTAATAGAACAACTGTAAGCAGTAGTATATCTCTTAGATGTATGTGAGCTGAGCATTTTTTTGATGTTAAATTACTTTCTTTACAGGGCAGCCCATCGGCAAATTGCGAATACCAGCACTTAGTGGTGGTACGTCTAGCTCCATCAACCCCAACCATTCCATTAGGTCCTCCTGCTGCAGATGCTACCCTTCCTGTGGCTCCTGACCCCAACCCAGGAACCACTTCCACAGATCCCACAGGAGGTCTTGTTGGTAAGTTATTGTTTCAGGTCTCTTGCCATGTGGACACTTTTTTCCTTTTTTATTTATGGAAAGGGAGGGAGTGGGTAAAGGAGTTACGGGAAAGGTAGAGGGACACGAAAGAAGAGGTACAGGAATGTGTAAGTTGTGAATAGTAGTACAAAGGGTCAACTGAAATAAAGAGCTGAAGGAAAGGCTACCCAGTGAAGTTAGAGCCAAGAGGGGTAGCCGTGCTCTGGACAACCAGTGGGTGACCTTGCTATGTTATTGGTTAGTGTGATTGCCTCTGGAGTGACCTTAGGAAATTACTTGTATCCTATCTGCTGGAGGAAGTGGATTGATTATTTAATATCATATGCTGCATCAACAGCTAAGGTAATTAGTGGCATATGGAGGAGGTTGGATTGGTATCTTAGGTAAAAAAATATGTACATGCACAGTGGAGTTAAACAAGTTCCCTGTATGGGGAGAACCCACACAGTTTGATCAAAAGAGGGCAAGGTTGGTGTTTATGTGGGTTAAGGCAGTGGAAAGGAAAAGTAAAAAGAAGGTGACGGTGAAGAGTGAAACTGAAATAGGAAGAGGAAGAGGGAATGGCAGAGGGAGATGAAGATAGGAAGATGTGGCTAGGAGAGGAAGAGGAAAAGGAATTAGATGGAGATAATAAATGAATCATTAAAATGATTTATTAATGTGTGGCTTGTAGGCCCAGCCCACACTAACACTCATGTGCAGTATCAAGACTCCTTGCCTCCCCTTTACAATGTTATCCATTATTCTGCAAAAGTGCTTTTTCTGCTCATTCATTCATTTTTAAAGGTCTATGCTCATTTGTTATGCTATATCAAGATGGTAATATACTCTTTTCATTAAGGAGACTATATTATCTCTAGGTAGCCTATAACTTTGTGCAATAATGGCAATAAGTAACAGAGTTTGTATATTTCATATTATTTAATTTTCTATAACAAAACTTGTGTTGTGCATGATCTTGAGCATGGAAATAGTGTCCTTAACCCACTAATGCAGGTATATTTTGAAGCCGAAAATAATATTTTCCGGACGGCTACAGAATTGGCGCATGAGGCCAGCCCGGAATCTGCCTGCGTGATTCGGAGCACGAGCTCTGATCCAACGTCGCACTGGCAGGACACCCGGCAATGTTTATTTTTCCAGGTGTCTCATATATGGGACACCCGTCGTAAATGGGTTAATGGAGCAGGCACTCTTCCAGCTATGGCTGATAGATGGTGCATTTCACCTTTGTTTACCAGTGGAAATAATACAAAAGCCCCTTCCTAAATTTAAATTGTCTAACCTTCCTCCAAGAGCTTTGTACACTCATGAAATCATTTGACCCTTAGCCAAGTTTTCCATGATGGCCTATTCCAGTCACCCAGCCCTCATGATGTGGTGGTCACGTCATTGGATCCAGTGGGTTAAAAAGGATTGAAATGATAAGCTTCGTGATTTGAAGTTACCAACTCTATTTTACTATTTTTTCAGAAACTGAGGATAATGCAGACATTCATGAAACAAATGAAGGATCATCTCTTCTCCAGCAAGTTGTTGCTAAAAGACTTCAGTTTGAAGATGGGATGTTTGATCATTCTCCAGTTGATGAGGATGCTGAATCTCTTCTTGCCGACCATCCAAATGACACAACAACGTTTGGTATGCAAAAAGTTTTCTTCATTTTCATGTTTGAAATTTTTCTCCAAAATCCTGTTTTATCTTTATAATTTTTTTTTCTCTCACTAATTATATTTCTTACTCCTTGGAAGCCTAACTTCCCTCCAGTCAGTGCAGAAGTGTGTGTTTGCAGATATTTATGATGTGTATCTAACTGTCAAATTTTGTTTGTAGAATCTGTCATTAAGTCTGATCCAGCAGCAGAAGGTCTGGACAGTTGCAGCAGCGATGTGTCGAGTGTTCGGAACTATGAATCAAGTAGTTTTGGATCTGAGTTTAGCTTAAAGCAGGAAGGCAATGAATTGAAAACAGAACTGGACTGTGAAGATGAAGAGAAACCATTAGGTAAGTTAGTTTTATGAAATAAGGTCAGTCTTAACTGTTTCATTGTCATGCAAATCTTTCCTTCATCTAGCTCAGTGGTTCCCAAACTGTGGGCCATATAACAGAATACAGGGGGCCATAATCTGAGGATTTGATGTGTGTATAAAACAAATGGAATTTTGTGGGTAGGCAGCCAGCAGAGGCAACTTACAGGTTCAGTACAGGTTTGCACAATGCCTTGTTGCCATACACGAGTAATACATCACTTTGTGTAATTCCTAATTATCCTTTTTTCTGGTTATGTATTCTTGACATAAAGTAAGACATTGAAATTTAGTCATATACTAATTTGGCATTAATTGACTTTTCAATCAGTGGAATTTTGTTTTATCTTGTTTTATGTGTTTATTGTTGAAGCAGTTTCCAGCAATATATTCATTTTTTATTACAGTTTACTCAGAGTATGGAAATTTCTTGTGCATTATATTATTAAATTTCTTTAGTATCATTTATTACTACACAAAAGAACAAAAAACTTGCCTGGAATCAATAAAATTACAGTAATTGCTAGAGTGGTATAAATATGGACCTAATGAGTCACTGTAGTCCCTGTAGTTTTGGGTTATGCCTAGCAGTGGGCCATGGATAAGTATCTTGTATGAAATGTGGGTAACAACCAGAAAAGTTTGGGAACCACTGATATAGCTACTGTAATTCAGTCTTGTAGATGTGGGCAATAATCTGTAAATATTGGCAGAAAAAAACTTTTTTTAACCAATTACCAAGGGGGTAGCATGTGCATGTATGTCAAGACATGCTTGTACTCCTTGTTGTGTGACATGTTTTGTCATGAACCACAATACTGACTGCACTTGGATTTGCAAAAGGTAGCAGATGTGTGCTCTGTTGAGCCAGAGATGATGTGATAAAGCTTAGGAGTTAAACTACCATGAAGGAAGGGAAGGGGTGTCAAGGAGTTTGATTTGGTTTAATATTGACATAATTAACTGATGAATATAGATATAGATATACATAATAAATTATAAATTATGTATTATATACACATGCAAGCACCCCCCCTTCTCATATAACCTCTTTTGTTTGTGCATTGTGTTACTATGGTGTGGTGATATTTAGTATCTGTGTGTATGATGTTTGGGATGGGAGAGATCAGGCAGTGAAACAAAACTCCTCACTCCTTCCCTTGTTTGTGTGGTAATTTTTCCTTGGTTGTTTTATCGCAGTAGTTCAGGCTCAGAGGAATGTTTGTCCCTATTCCTCTACCTGTGTAGTTGAGTGTCGAGGATTTGTTTGTAAAAAGGTATGGTGATATATCTTGTAGCCTACTGTTTCTTTCATTTCCCTTTAATGTAGTCTCTATTCTAGTCTTGCAAATATGAAATGCCCTTGACTGATATTGTTATATTATTTGCCTTTATGTTGGCCTTATAAGAGAGTTGGAGATTGTTCTTTTGCTATCCAGGGAGGAAATATTCCATGGTTAGTAGTGCTAATTCTCTCTATCTTCAATATACGTTTTAGTGAATTTAATGATGTGAATTTAGAGGAGAAATGATTTTCTTCCTCAGAGTATTGAATGAGTGTTTGTAGAGCCATGATACATTTGGAAAGTGAAGTTTGTCAGAGAAATTTGTATGTTTAACCATGTGGTGTCATTAGATGGGATTATGAGCTACTAAATGATTTCTTTACTTCATGTTCACTTAATAAATTGAGTGTTTGAAGTTGTGGTCATAAATATGAAAAAATCAATTGTGAATAATTGCAGATAAGAGCAGCTGGGATATGGAGGTGCTTAATTCATTGGAAGATGGATCAACCTCTCCTGTCGATCTTCTCTCCCTCATAAAAATTCTTGGCAAGGAAATTTCAACTTGTGAAACGCTCTTGAAGGATGAACTTGAGAAAAGAAAACGTTACAAGGTACATTTGACATTTTCATTAGCAGAAGCATCTGGTATGAACGTCTGGTGTATTATTTTGTGTTCAGATTTGCTGGAAAAACGTAGATATTTTTTTATAGTATCATGAACATTTTAACCCACTGTATCTAGATGCTTCACTGCCATTACATGGCCCAAAATACTGGCATTAGGTATACTTGAGCAGTCACTCTGATGGGTGTGTGGCTCATAGGTATGGCACTAGTGAACACTTGTGTGCAGTGACAAGACTCTGTGTCTCCCCATCGCAATGTTATTTTCTTGTTTTCTGCATAATTGTTTTTAGCGTTTTGGCCATTTTCCAATATCTACATTTGTCATTTAATTTGCTTTATCCATTTAGATGGTAATAGACTGTATTCCTCCCACAGACTCCATAGATTTTTCTCTGTGTTCCATAAGTCGGTGCAATAATAATAAGTAACATTTTGTTAATTGAGTAGTTTTTTATATTTTTCCGTAATATTAAATTTTCTCTAATATAACCTGACAAATAGGATACTGAGCATGGAAATGTTGTCTTCCTATAAGTTGGCACTCTTCCAGTCATGTCTCACAGACAGTACATTCTACATTTGTTTATCAATGGAAATAATGCAAAAGCCCTTCCTAATTGCCCATTGAGTCCAATCTCCCTCCAAGAGTTTTATGTGCTCATGGCAAGTCATTTCTGTCACCATGGTCTTAAGCACAAATGTTCAAGATAGCAAGTTTGTGTCACCCTGGCCCACAGCTCAATTTTACCTATGATGGCATATTCACATCACCCACCCCTCAAGCCAATTTTTTTCATATGCTGGTCATGTCATCCAGATTTTAGGGGTTAAAAAGATAATACATGTAAAATTATATAAATATTCTGAACTTTCTGCATCTTAATCTCACCAGAATTATTAATCTCATAATTTCATGAAAGGGTCTTGGATGTTCGTGTTCTATACTGTAAAGTTTATAATTTTCAGAACATGGTCTTGTATATCAATCAATTTGTTAAACAGATTTTGTTTCATCTGATATATCTAACTCTACCAATATCTATCCTGAATTAACAGATAGATGATAGTCGAAGAACACACAATTATGACCAGTTCATCATCACATTTCTGGCCATGCTTGCTGAACAAGGGAAGATAGGAGACCTTGTTAAGCAACAGATGCAGCCCTCTCGCAAAAGACCGGCTCCAACCCCTGCCACCCCTCGAGGATCTAGGTTTGTTTGCAAAGTGACAAAAGTAGAAATCCACTCAAATTACAAGCTGCTGATGACTTATGTTTATAATGCATTAGTAGAACATTATGTTTAACCAAAACACAACCAAGTAACATGTGCACAAAGATGAAGTGCAACTTTAAAAAGAAAGGAATAACAGATTATGAATTGTCAAATTAAATATTACAGCAGATGATCATTTTTGTATGTGGAGTCTAGTCTGACCTGAAACATCACAATTTATTGTCTCTTTCTTAATGTATTTGGGTTTTTGTTGCATTCTTTTGATTGCTATAAAAAAAGGCTGGTGTATATCATTTTAGCTGATGTATAATCCTTACACATTCCATAATTTCTTACTCTCATATATTACATTGAGAAATGCCTTCATTATTTTATGACTATTTTATAACCTATACGGTTTTACATTTCCAGGCCACCATTAAAGAAGACAGAGTCAAAGTCATCTCCCAACTCTAGAAAACGAGGTAGAAAGAAAAAGGCTAAAGGGAAAAGGAAGAGATAGAAAATAGTCCTGCTGGAACTTCTGAAGGAAAAGAAATTGCATCTCATACAAAAGCACTTTTATGTAACATAAAATGTTTAAAGGGTACTAGAATTGGGCAAAGCTCCTAATATTTAATAAAATCTGATATTGAACACAATCAAATAAATTCTATAATAATTAACAAGATTGTATATGCATTTCCCTTTTCATTTTCTCACAATAGATATCAGATTCCTCTCTATCTACAGAGCACAGTCATATGCCTAAACAATTTTTTATTTTTGTATATATACAATATAGCCATATTGAAAGCACCTTCATCACAATATATATATAGTAATGGTCCTTCTGTTGAAGAAAGTACATAAAAATGTTCACGCAATGATAAGATTGAAGATTAATAAGCGACACTTTATTTATAAGTAACATAAGTGATATCAATTGCACAAATGCATGAGCAGTTTTGAGAAAATAAGCCTTTATGAGATAATTTCAGTTGTGATGATGTGAAGTACCATGCAAAAATCTTATTCAGTTTTAATGTACATAATCACAGGGTGGGAATCACAGAATTAGCTTCAGTAATAATATTTTTGAGTATGGCCAATGCTCGTAGCAATGTATTTGGCATAAATTGGCATACCTAATACACCTTAACAAGTGTTATTGTAGACACTAAGTAATCTGAATTTATTTTTAATTCTCTCTCTAGGTTGTTTAAATTACTAAATTTTGGATTGTAAATAAACATGCTATACAAAACAAAAGCCTATCTTGAAATTACAAAAAGCAAATGACTTAACAATTAAATTAAATGACAAATGACACATATTACCCAAATATAGATGCTGTGCTATTAGTGACAAAATGCTGGAAATCTATCAAACATACTACTGTCAAAATACAGTTATTCAATGAAGATAATACAAGGCAAAATGGTGGAAAATGTGTATATGAATGTTCATATTTTTGTGGTAAAAAGTCACACTTCCATGAGTGACATTAATTACCTGTACATGGCTATAAAAAAAAATCCAAAATTTTGCTTATGACTTAAGACTAAGTAAATCTCTGATTTTAGATATAAAATAACAAAACAGTCATGATGGTTTTGTATCATTTGATTCTAACAATAAAATTTCTTTTTAGTTCTTGTTACCTTCAAACAATCCATATTTTCTCTCCCTCTCTCTCTTTAAATACAGTGTTATAAGTTTATTAACAAAAATATAAACTAGATTAAAATTTTTGGGGTGACAATATGAAAAATTATGGTGCTAGTTATTTTTTTCTATTGCATTCAAGATCTGCCCTCACATATTATCACAATTCACAACCAAAAAGCTACACAATGAGGATGTAAGCAAACTTTCACTGCCTGGACATAGCTTGCAGTAAAGCATTAAGAAGCTGCATCAACAGAAAATCAAACAAGCACAATCTAAATAAACAACTAATCGTATTGTGAATGCCGTTTCTTAACACAGCTAACGAGCACCTAATGATTTCAGCTTACTGATTCATATGAAATATTCAAATAAAGTCACTTTGTTTACTTTTACCTTTACTGTAATTTAAAATGAAAATATAAATGAAACTACCAATTAATGTTATAGTCATACAAACACACAGCTTAAAAAACGGACATCTATATATATGTAAATTTATTTTGTATAAAAAAGCTGTCATAAAATCATTAACACTATCTTCTTATAAATGCCAGGTAAGAAAATTACTATTGCATAAGAAATATAAATTAGTTTTCAGTACCACTTATACATGTTCTTACCACTCTCAATTCCATGTGACAGAATAAACTAAAATGGGATGCACACATATTTCATGTTACTGGAAGAGGACTCTGCAACACAAATAACTGTGGTACTAAACACTTTCTCCCTACATGGGCTAAATCCATTTAATGTAAGCTGCAAATGTTAGGCAATATCTTTAAAACCTCAATATGCTAAACTATCAAAACAAACACTGCTATCATTGTGATGTAAACTGCATTTACATATGAAAAAGTACTAAAAGGCCTTTTAACAGCTAATATAGCTGATATTACCAAAATGATATGATAGTACAAGAAAAGAAAATATAGTTTACCTGCTATATGTTAAGTTTAGCTTATCAAAGCCCTAAAAATACACCTCTTTGTGTTTCATTGTTTTAAGTTGGGAGGGTTTAAGACATGACAGAATATTTGAAGTAAATGTTAATATACATTCATCAACTGTAGCAGTCTTCACATCATATAGTGATAGTTTACTGACTTTACATGCAATTTTATTTTCAACTGTGCTGTGTGTTAACTTGCATTTTTATTTTAGGCTGGCATAATGGGAACATAGTTAAGCTTGTAACTTTTTTATATAAGCTGCATCAAATTTGTAAAATAATTATATTTACTGGAGAAAATTCAGGCAACAAAATGAAGGCCTTGCTAGTCAGTGGTTTTGTTATAGTACACTGCATTTTGAAATTATTAAAGAAAGAAATTGTCAAGAATTCTTTACAGTCCTATAGGATTCTTATCAAGATAAGAGTGAATACAATTTAGGCATTACTAAACCTTTATAGTGAGAGGAAATCCTTATTATTCCAAGGCAAGCTAGTGAACACTGCTCATCATTTCAGTTTAAGCTCTGGTATATTTTGAAAGCCAGTCAAATATCATATCCTAAGTACAGCAACTTTCATCAATGCTCCATTTTAACAGGATTGAAGCCATATTCACCTAGGATGTAAACAGACATTGTTCACATTAAATATTAATAGTTTTGGTAGCTGTGCTACATGGACCTTGTAAACATATAATTTAATTATTATTAATGAATTCACTAATCATGGACAATTTGCACTAATCTTAGTTTTCTTTGAAAAGCTTTCATCTGCCTAGATTTAGTTGTGATGTGGCTTGGGGATAAAGAAGCAAAATGTGACATTTTCTAGCTACCATTACAATGAAATGCTGAGTGGAACCAACAGCTTAATGTAATTAAATCCTGGAACACTTTCTAGAGTGACTTATTGCTTCTGATTAGTTATGGTGGTTGATGTCAAGTTCTTTCAGTTGTCACTAATACTAATATGAACAAAGAGAGCAGACGGTGCTAATGACTTGCTTCCCAGGTCAGTTAAATGGACAAATCTATAGCCTGTAACAAATACAGAAAATAAACAAACATTAGATACTTATCTCTTGCTAAATTATGCAATATAGGTAAATAAGTTTGTTATATTTCATGGCAAAGTAAATAATCAAAATAAATTAACTGCCTCAGTCTCTTACCTGTTGTGAGAGAGTTGAATGGAATACAGCACAAAGCAAGAACAGGATCTCGAGCCAGTGAACTCTCATCACGTAGTGAAAAGTATATCAAAGAAACATAAGGTACTTTTATACGCAATTCTAAAGTCTCATTCCATACTGGATTAAAGCCTGAAAAAGTGAAATTTTAATGAGTACATTAAAAAGTACAATAATGTAATTTTTAAAATCAATAACAGTATTAACAACCATAACACAAATGACAAATGTATCTTGAAAAGTGGTTAAATAACTTTTGATGTAAAGATTCATTTACAGTTTGGCAAAAATAATGCAAGAAATTTATGAACTTACCATTATTTTTCACTACTTTAGTTCGCTGCTTCTGTTTATCTAGTGGATGACCGCGGACCTTGACTTGTACATAAGGATCCACAATATCTCCTTTTTTGGCTGAGTTTGGAAGGTGCTGCCCACTAAGAACTGTCACACGGATGACTTTAGTGTACCTAAAAAAAAAAAAAAGACAAAAAGCATGAAAAAGTTGGAATACTTATCTGCAAAACGTGTAATGATAAATTAAGAAACCTTCAACTCTTTTTGCTATGTCAAATCATTTCCTTATAGACTAAACAATTCTCAGGGATACTTTTCCCTTCTCTGTCAAACCTCAGCAATGACAGACACTTTAAAGCTATGAATCAATAACCTTGCAATACCCTTGTCTAACAATGAAAAGAGAAAAGCAAAGAACAGAACTAGTCATTAGTATCAGTAATCATTTGTTACTTCATTTACTTTGAAATTAACCCTTATACAATGGCACCATAACCATCTCCCATCAGTATCCAGGAGTGAATGAGGGTTATTTCTAACTGGAGTTATGGGAACTTTTAACATGTAAATATTATAAATTTTGAACTAAATCTAAATTAACTAAACATTGTGTGCTAACAAGGGAATTATACAAGAATCATAAAGGCCTTTTGAAAAAAATATACTAAAACAATTTCATTTAAGAGACATAACATAAGAAGCCACATAAAACAAACTGTTGCTACCTGTTATATTATACAATGAATTTTTTTTTTGTGCAATGTGTTTACTAAGCAAAGATGGCTTCATAAGTGCTCCACCAAGGAGTCAATTAGTAAACTACTTGATCTCACCAGATTTTCCATTTGAGTTTTTGTGATTTTTTTTTCAATGCTATTAACCTCTTTTATCCTTATGACGTGATCATCATGTCATAAAAAAAATTTGGCTTGAGAGGCAGGTGATGTGAACATGCCATCATGGGAAAATATGGCTACGGGTTGGGTGACGTGAATTTGCTGTCATGAGCATTTTGGCTGAAGGCCAGATTGACAACGACTCGCCACATATGAACAGAACTCTTGAAGGGTGATTAAACTCATTTGCTGTTTAGAAAGGGGCTTTTGCATTATTTACTTTGATAAATGTGTGTGGAATGTAATGTTCTTGAATCATAACTGGAAGAGTGGCAGCTCCGTGATTAGCTGTGCAGGTTGTATTACAGAAAATTGAATATCACGAAAATAAATAAAAAATACGCAAATAACAATATGTTACATACTGTAGTTTTCCTTGTTATGAGTTATGGACTACCTAGAAGGACGAAATGAAGTCTGTACAAGGAAAACAGTTTATCTGGATAAAGCAAATCAGATGAAAAAAAGCGATAGGAAAATGGCAAAAAGACTAAAACTCTTATCAAAAAGATAAAATAACATAGTAAAGGGGAGGCATAGCAGCTTGTCACCGCACACAAGTGTTTGGGTGTGCATGGCTTACAAACCATGCACCCGGCAGAGCGGTC
>NW_020870666.1:41234-43734 GCF_003789085.1 Penaeus vannamei | reverse complement strand
TCTCTCTCTCTCTCTCTCTCTCTCTCTCTCTCTCTCTCTCTCTCTCTCTCTCTTCTTTCTCTCTCTCCTCTCTCTTTCTCTCTCCTCTCTCTCTCTCTCTCCTCTCGGAATATGCAACTTTCTCAAAGATTATTCACTCACAGTTAATGAAACCTTAAATCAATTATCCTGGAAGTCATTATGCGTCATTTCACTAATTATTTGATGATACTGTAATGGGGGTGTGTGTGTGTGTTGGAGAGAGAGAGAGAAGAGAGAGAGAGGAGAGAGAGAGAGAGAGAGAGAGAGAGAGAGAGAGAGAGAGAGAGAGAGGGAAGAGAGAGAGAGAGAGAGAGAGAGAGAGAGAGAGAGAGAGAGAGAGAGAGAGAGGGGAAAGAGAAGAGAGAGAGAGGGAGAGAGAAAGAGAGATAGAGAGGAGGGAGAGAGAGAGAGAGAGAGAGAGAGAGAGAGAGAGAGAGAGAGAGAGAGAGAGAGAGAGAGAGAGAGAGAGAGAGAGAGAGAGAGAGAGAGAGAGAGAGAGAGAGAGAGAGAGAGAGAGGGAGGGAGAGAGAGTGGAGAGGAGCGGGGGAGAGGGAGGAGAAAAAGAGAGGGGGAGGGGCAGAAAGGGGGCAAAACACACACAAATACACGCACATACTTAGAGACTGGAAGGGCAACATATAAACATACACACATACACAGATAGATAAATAGACAGAAGAACAAAAAGGTAGTCAGGCACACACACACACACACACACATACACAACATACACACACATAGACAAATTTACACAGAAACAGACAAGTAGTCAGAGAGATAAGCACACACACACACAGATAGACAGACAGAGAAACCGACACACACATATAGAAAGATAGACAGTGAAATAAACATTCAGGCAGAAAATGAAGGTAATTAAGCAGACGAGGATAAAACGAAGGAAAAACAACAAGAAGTCAAGAAAAGAGACAGACAGACAGTGGCAGACAGCAAGACGCCAATAACCCGCCCAGCCTGCCTGTTGTACCGCCGTGTACCCGCACCGCGACCTCTTGTGACCTGTGCCGTACCCTCTGACCTCTCAACCTCCCTCCTATCATGACCTACCCACCCAGTTCCTTCTCTCTCTTCTCTCTCTCTTCTCTCTCTCTCTCTCTCTCTCTCTCTCTCTCTCTATCTATCTATCTATCTATCTATCTATCTATATGTATCTCTTTCTCTCTCTCCCTCTCTTTCTCACGCTTTCTCTCTCTCTCTCTCTCTCTCTCTCTCTCTCTCTCTCTCTCTCTCTCTCTCTCTCTCTCTCTCTCTCTCTCTCTCTCTCTCTCTCTCTCTTCTCTCTTCTCTCTCTCTCTTTATCTCTATCTATCTATCTATATATCTATCTATCTATTTCTATCTATCTATCTGTCTATCTATCTATCTATCTTTTCTCTCTCTCTCTCTCCTTCGCTTTTCTCCTCTCTCTCTCTCTCTCTCTCTCTCTCTCTCTCTCTCTCTCTCTCTCTCTCTCTCTCTCTCTCTCTCTCTCTCTCTCTCTCTCTCTCTCTCTCTCACTTACTCCTTCCTTCATGTTTATCATCATTGTTATCACTATCGCTGCCATTAGCACAATTACCATTTACATTATGATTACCTTATCCTCTTTATTATCATTCCTTAATCGCTACCATTGTCACCCCTATCGCTGTTGTCATTATGAACAATGAAAATATGACGTTAACAGGAAAAAAATCATTATTTCGCTAAGTTCAAAAACCTGCCGTTCCAATCCTGATTCTGTGAGATACATTGCAATCCTAACAGGTTCCGCTTCGTCTGCAGGAAGTGGCAGATTGAAAAAGGAAATAAGCATACGTGTTTTTTTCCTTTGTTCGTAAATTTAAGTTTCATTCTCTGTCGATGTAATGAGAAGAACACAGAGACATTGTACAAATGTTAGAACTGCATATCTATTTGCAATGTTTTCATATATATGTGTGTGTGTGTCTGTGTGTGAGTACATATACACACAAATGAATATACATATAGATTTAGATTCATATATATATATACATATATATATATTATATATATATATATATATATATATATATATATATATATATATATATATAATATATTATATATATATATATTATATATATATTATTGAATGTATATACACAGCTTGATAGACACATATAAACAAACACACATGTATGTACATACATATGTATGTGTGTTTGTGGGCACATATGCATATGCAGCCACCACTCACTCCCGCGGTGCGATTCAGCCCAACGGAGCTCACCTTCTGAACAATCCCTGAACAGACTGAACATCCACCGAGCAGATCAAAGTTCAGACCTCTTGTTCCATCGGCGGCGGCGTGTGTATGGATAACGGAAAATCTGCCGAGCTGAACAGCATCTCATCTGCATACCGGGAGATGAACACGCATCCTGCAGCGTCATTCATGAGGAGGGCTTTGTAGGGAAACCCCTCTCCCCCCCTCCGCCCCCACTCCCCTCCCCTC
>NW_020870666.1:15000-24523 GCF_003789085.1 Penaeus vannamei | reverse complement strand
TCGTCTCTCTCTCTCTCCTCTCTCTCTCTCTCTCTCGTCTTTCTCGGATCTCTCTCTCTCTTCTCTCTCTCTCTCTTTCTCTCTTTTCTCCATCTCTATCTCTATCTCTCTTTTGTCTCTTCACTTTCATAACCCACTTGCCATGGAAAGCCCACTGTAAGTTTAGTTTAGTAATTTCCTTTGCACATAGATGGCTCCACAAGTGCTTAGTCAACAAGGAGTCAGTTGCTAATACTAATCCTATCTCACCTGTTTACCCTTTTTCTTGACTTTCGGAGATATTCTCGCTACTCTATTTTGCTATTAGCATTGTTAATAATATTGTGATGATTATACTGTCAATGATAATAATAATGATAGCGGTCAATAATGATGATAATGATAGCGTCGATATCATGAGGTCGCGTAGGTCTACTAATTGACTCCTTGGTTGCTGTGTACTTGCGGAGTAAGTGTACATGCATTTAACAAAATAATACTCCAGTGAGCATTACATTTTTTTCTGTGGTAATGGTTAAGCAGACGAGAGAAAGGGAACAGGTTAGATATTTCGAATCAGTCTAAGTGTTTCAATAAGCTCCCGGCATCACAGAGGCTTCTTTGTTTTGGATAAAGATAAAAGAATATCTCACATACATAAGCACACACATGCGCACGTGTATACATCAACGTTTAGATACATACTTACACATTTATGCGTTTGTATGTTTATATTTGTGTGTTTGTGTGTGTATGTATTTATGGATTTATGTATGTATGGTTTTATGTATCTATATATATGAATGTGTGTATAATATATATATATATATATATATAATATATATATATATATATATATATATATATATATATATATATATATGTATATATATATATATATATATATATATATATATATTATATATATATATATATATATATATATATATATATATATATGTGTGTGTGTGTGTGTGTGTGTGTGTGTGCGCGCGGCGCGCGTGTGCGTACATAATATACATCTCCATATGCATAATGTATACATACATAGCGGGTATGCCTTAATACACGCTAAACAAAACCGCCGCAGTACACGGCATAAGCAGCGGTGCAAATCCCATTTCCCAGCTTGATGTTATCTCATTAACTATTTTTAATCCAATTACCATATTCTAATTTGGCAATCCCTATCCAACCATGATAATAGTAATATGCATGGTTATAACTCCGTGCGAAATAGCCCCAGACATTAAAAAAAAAAAAAAAAAAAAAAATCAAAGGAAGGCAACAACAGAATTTCTCTTTCGCTGCTTTAAAGTGGAATGGAAGTTCCGGTGGCCGTGGAGACTGGAATCCATGTGCCGCGTATTTGATTCTTACTGCTGTGTGCGCATATACTTACATTGCTCTCTCTCTCTCTCTCTCTTCTCTCTCTCTCCTCTCTCTCTCTCTCTCTCTCTCTCTCTCTCTCTCCTCTCTCTCTCTCTCTCTCTCTCTCTTCTCTCTCTCTTCTCTCTCTCTCTCTCTCACACACACACGCACACTCACACGCACACGCACAAAAACACACACACATACTCGTTTTATTATTCTACACATCAGTAGTCAAAAGAATATTCTGAAAACGATTTCTAAATATTAATAATACATCGGGAGAAAGAGATACAAAAAAAAACAAAATTCGACATAAAGACAAAAAGAAGCTTAGTGAAAGACGCGTTAAACTCAAATTATTGTCTTTTATTCTAGTGTCTCACAAAACTTTTTTTTATTGCGTTCGTTTATTCTGACGCGGGATGACTCTGAAAAATACCCGGATGTCTTGACTTCGTGTACAGTAGTCGGGTGTCTTCAGTAATGATTCATGGGGCGGTTGGCGACTTCTCCCCCTCCCTCTCTCCTTCCCTCCCCTTCTCCCCCCTCTCTCGTTCCTCCCTTCTCCCCCTTCTCTCTTCCCTCCCCCTCCCCCTCCCTCTCTCCCTCCTTCCTCTCCCTTTCCCCTCCTCTTCTCCCCTCCCTCTCTCCTTCCCTGCCCTTCTCTCCCCCCCTCTCTCCTTCCCTCACCTCTCTCCCCCTCCCTCTCTCCCTTCTCCTCCCCTTCTCCCCCTCCCTCTCCTTCCCTCTTCCCTTCCTGCCCTCCCCCTCCCTCTCCTTCCCTCCCTTCTCCCCTCCTCTCTCCTCCACCTCCCTTCTTCTCTTCCTCTCTCTTCCCTCTCCCTTCTCCCCCTCCCTCTCTCTTCCACCTCCCCTTCTCCCTCTTCCATTCTCCTTCCCCTCCCCTTCCCCTCCCTTCTCCTCTTCCCTCCCTCTCCCCTCCCTCTCCCCTCCCTCCCCTTCCCCCTTCCCTCCCCTTCTCCCCCCTCCCTCCCCTTCTTCCCCTCCCTCCCTTTCCCCCTCCTTCTCTCTTCCCTCCCTCCCCTCCCCTCTCTCCTTCCCTCCCCTTCTCCCCTCCCTCTCTCTTCCCACCTCCGTTCTCTACTCCCCACCCCGCCCTGTGCCCGCCCGTCACTCCCGCTCCATTGAGTGAACCCCCTCACCCCCCCCCCGCATCACAAAGGCTGGTACACGTTACTACATACGTAGAGTGCGATTGTACACGCGAGCTAGTACACATGCGAAGACGTTTCTCTCCCCTTTAACTCTACCACTCCTTCCCTTCTCGTTTTCTGTTCCTTTATTTACGCTACAACTCTCCCCTTTTCCTTATTCCTCCCTTTATTCGGCTATCCCCTCCCCAGCTCCTTCCCTTTCTCTTTGCCCAACTACCCCCCCGCTCCCCCTCTTACCCGCCTCCTCTTTCAACGTCTATTTTTACTCTTTTTATTGTCCCCATTCCTCTCCTTTACTCATATCCCCCTTCTCCCTCGCCCTCCCCTTCCGCTCCCCTTCACCCTTATGCCTTCCCTCCTCCCTCTCCCTCGTCCCTTCCTCAACCTTCCCTCCTCCTCTCCCTTCTTTCCTTCGTCCTTCTTCCCATCTTTCTACCGTCGATCTCCGTTCCCTTTCGCCCTTCCCTTACCATTTTTTTTTCTCCCATCTCTCTCCTCTGCCTCTTTCTCTCTCTCTCTCCTCTTTCCCCCTTCTCCTACTCTTTCCCTCCTTCTCCCCTGTCTCCTCCTCTCTTCTCTTCCCCTCCTCCCCCTTCTTACCTTTCCCCACCTTCTCCCTTCCCTCACCCTCCGATCCCCTCCCTCCTCTCCCCTCCCTCCCCCTCTCTCTCCCCTCCCCCTTCCTCCTCCCTCTCTTCCCCTCCCTCTCCCCTCACTCCCCCTCCCCCCCTCTCCCCCTCTCTCTCCCCTCCCCACCCTTCCTTCACTCCTCTCTCTCCCCCTCCCCCTCCCCCCCTCCCTTCCCTCTCCCCCCTCCTTCCTCAGACCTGACAGTTCCATAAGCTGCGTGTTTATGTTACCTGCAAGAGAGCGATTTTAGGGTACAGAGCCATAAATTTTTTCATGAATAAAAAAGGAGAAAGAAAGAGAAAAAAAAGATGACGAATGACTTTTTTTTTATAATTCGTTTCTCGGTTTTTGTTGTGTGTTGTTTTTTTTTTTCTTTTTTTTTTCCTTTGTTGTTGTTGTATTGGTTTAATGAGAACCGAGGATAGAGAGGAAGGGGAAGGGGAAAGAGAGGAGGAAGAGGAAGGGGAAGAAAATGAGGAAGAGGAAGGGAAGGAGAAAGGGGTAATGGCTAAATGGAGGGAGGAAAAGGAGAAGAGATGAGAGGAGGGTTAGAGGGAAAAGAAGGTAAAGGAGGAAAGCGAAAAGAGAATACGGGGAAAAAGGAAAGAGGAAGAAAGGGAAAAGAGGGAAAAGAAGCGGGGGAAGAGATCAGATCAGACGGGTGCGGGGGAAGGGGCGAGGAGGAGGGAGTGAGGGAGGGGAATCGAAGGGAGTCGGGGGCCAGGGGAAGGGGGAAGGGGGGGAGGAGAGGACGCGTGCAAGTTTGAATAGCTTTCCTTGCATCCGCCATTTTGCAAGATGTGTTGAAAGCGCAAGAGAACCAGCTGGAGAGTGAAAGGCCAAGGTGCGAATTCTTGGGAAGAAGTGCGAAGAGCAAAGAGAGAGGGGGTGGAAGAGAGCGGAGAGAAGGAGAGGGAGAAAAGAGAGAGAGAGAGAGAGAGAGAGAGAGAGAGAGAGAGAGAGAGAGAGAGAGGAGAGAGAGAGAGAAGAGAGAGAGAGAGAGAGAGAGAGAGAGAGAAAGATTGAGAGAGAGAGAAAGATTGAGAGAGGAGAACGAGAGAGAAGAGAAGAGAGAGAGAGAGAGAGAGAGAGAGAGAGAGAGCAGAAGAGAGGAAGAAAAAGAAGAGAGTCGAAAAAGAGTGAGAAGGGAGAGAAATGGAATGAAAATAGACGAGAAAGAGAGGGATTAGAAAAGAGGGAGTAGATGGGAAAGAGGGGAGAGGTAGAGAGAAAGAGGGAGGGATTGTAGGCAGAAGAGAAAGAAGGAGGAAGTTGGGTGGGAATGAGAAGGACGGAGAGAAAGAAAAAGGGAATAAGATAAGAAAAAAAGAATAACCGAGTAAAAGGGAATTAAGGGAAACGAAAGGAAGAGAGAGGGATAAAGGGAAGACAAGGAGTGAAAAAGAAATCTAGGACTAGCTAGAAAAAGAGAGAGAGAGAAGAGAGAGAGAGAGAGAGAGAGAGAGAGAGAGAGAGAGAGAGAGAGAGAGAGAGGAGAGAGAGAAGAGAGAAGAGAGAGAGAGAGAGAGAGAGAGAGAGAGGAGAGAGAGGGCTGAGGTTGCAAGCACAGCCGTTGCATGCGCGTGTGGGCGTGCGGAAAGAGATTACCTGTTAAGTGGATGGGCGCGACGGGTGCAATAAGGGACTGTGGACGATTACACATCGCATGCAAGTTGCAGGCTGGGTGTTGCTGGCTCTTGAGGGTTTTACGTGCAAGTGCATCGGCCGCGGGTTCGTGACATGTGCAGCGGAATTGCAACCAAAGAGCTGGGACTCGAGTTGCACGGCTGGGAGGTTGCAAACGGCAGACCGGGCGATGGTGTTGCAGCTGCATTGTTCACTCTCGGAAAGGAGGGGGGCGGGGGGGGGGAGCGGGGGCTTTGCAACTCCTTCCTGGAAGAGGAAATATTCCGTGGAAGACGGAGGTGCGTGCGTGGGTTGCTCGCCGGTTGCAACTGCAGTAGACCTCGGAATGTCTTGCAGGATTGTTGCAGGGGATAAGAAATTTATTCGGCTGTTATAAGGATTTTTTTCTTTCTTTCTTTTTTTCTTTCTTTCTTTCTTTCTTTTTTTCTTTTGCGATAGTCTTTGTTTATTTTTTCCCTTTGGAATGAGTATTTTTTTCGATTTTCTTTTTTTTCTTTCTTTCTTCTCCTTCTTTCTATTTATATTTATTTTTTTATTTATTTATTTATTTATTTATTTTCTTTGCGAGACAGAGAAAAATAATGAAGAGGAAGTATGTGAGAATCGGGCATTGCAGTATCCAGCTGCAGCTTACTGGATCATCATACAATATACAATTATACAATAGCCTTGGAATGAATTAGCGGGATGACAGACATGAATATATGAATGTGCATGACACTACACTTCTGGAATTATGTAACAGCGAGCGCATGGGAAAATGGAATGGGATTCATGTGGGAGGGAGAGAGAAAGAAAGAAAGGGAGAGTATGTGTGTTTGTGAGTGTATCAGACTGCTGTGTGTGTGTGTGTGTGTGTGTGTGTGTGTGTGTGTGTGTGTGTGTGTGTGTGTGTGTGTGTGTGTGTGTGTGTGTGTGTGTGTGTGTGTGTGTGTGTGTGTGTGTGTGTGTATAAGGAAGTGTTTGAGTGTGCATGTTTATTTATGTGTGTGTGCGTGTGTGTATGTGTATGTGTGTGTGTAAGTGCATGAGTATGTATGTGTATTTATGTGTATGTGTGTGTGTGAGAGTGTGTGAGTGTGTGTACGTATATGCGTGCGCGTCAGTTCCGTCTCGGCGTCCCGTCGCGAGGGCAACTCCCCCCCCCCGCGTACTCGCATGTGCGGTGAGTTCAGCGAGACCCGGCCAGCTTTCCTTTGTTCCGTCGCCTGCGTTTGCGTACATCTGCGTGTGTTCATGTACGCGTTCGTGTGCGTTGACATGTACACGGGACGCGTTAGTGGAAGGGCGATTTCGGTGTATATTGATCAAGCCGACCGAGGAGGAGGAGGAGGGAGCAGACACCGCGGCGCCCGAACGACTCCGCCGCCGCCGCCGCGCCGCCGCCGCCTCCCCCGCGCGCTCGTCTCACGGGCTCACGAAGGAGGGAGGGGGGGGGGGACGTGAGGGGGAGGGGGAGGGGGCGACGTGGTAGGGGTGGGGGAGGGGGGGACACGTAGGTGTGCTGAAGGATCTGTAGGATGATGGGATTTCAAGAAGAGGAAGAGGAAGAAGGAGGATGAAGAAAAAGTAGAAGTAGAGGAGAAGAAGGAGGAACAAGGTCAAGAAGAGGAAGAAGGAGAAGTAGAGGAGGTGGAGGAAGATGAAGGTCAAGAAGAAGAAGGAGAAGCAGAGGAGAAGGAGGAAGATGAAGGTCAAGAAGAAGAGGAAGACGAAAGAGAGCGAGAAGAAGAGGAGGAGGAAGATGAAAGTCAAGAAGAAGGAGAAAAAGAGGAGGAAGATGAATGTAAAAAAGAAGTTAAAGGAGAAGTAGAGGAGCAAGAGGAGGAGGAAGAAAAACAAGGTCAAGGAGAGAATGAGGAGGAAGAAGAAAAAGGAGACAGTAGGGGAAGGTCTCCTGCTGGATCTGAAGGACCATAGAGCTTCAAGATTTTTAATTTCTACGTTTATTAAAATGATAATGATGATAATTGAGATAATATCAATTACGATTTTAATTACAGTTATAGATTTATTTATGATGAAGATGATAATGATAGGGATGATAATGATAATGATAGTAATGATAATGATAATAATGATAATGATAGTGATAATGATGATAATAATAATAATGATAGTGATAATGATGATGAATAATAATGATAGTAATAATAATAATAATGATAATGATAATAATGAAAATAAGAACAAGGAATAAAGAATAAGGATAAAGATAAGAACACGAAAATACGAGAGTGTTCGAATCGCGTTGAAGGATCGATAGAGCGAAGGAATCGGAATATTTAAAGTTCTTGGGCCGCGGCGCTGGGAGGGAGAGGGTCTCGAAAGGGGAATTTTAAGAGTTTTTTTTTTTTTCTTTCTTTCTTTTCTTTTCTTTTCTTTTTTAATGGGGTGGAAAGTGGTAGCAAGAATGTCGTGGTCTGTGTCTTCTCTTTCTCTTTGTCGTGTTCTTTCTCTTTCTTTTTTCTCTTTCTTTCTATTTTTCTCTCCGTTTGCCTCTCTTCTCCTCCTTTTCTCTCTCCTGTATAATGACCCCAATAAAGAAGAAAGAGAGAGAGAGATAGTGAGAGAAAAAGAGAGAGAGAGAAAGAAGAGAAAGAGAAAAACAAAGAGAAAGAGAGAGAAAGAAACCTAGAGCGACAGAGATAATGTTTACGAAAATACACTCGAAGGAAATATAAGGATAACGATAGCGTTGATTATTACAACATTTTTTCTTTTCTTTTTTCGTCCGCATTTTTACTTGAGTTCTTCTTTCTTTGGTCGGTTTTCTCTCCTTCTTCCTTTTCTTCTTCCTCCTTTTCGTTTTCTTCTTCCTTTACTTCTTTTTCTTCTTCCTTTTCTTCTTATTATTATTCTATTTCTTCTTCTTCGTCTTTCTTTTATTCTTCTTCGTCTTTCTTTTCTACTTCATCCTCTTCTTTTTCACTTCTTCCTTTTCTTCTTCTTCATCTTCTTCTTCTTCTTCATTTTCCTCTACATTCCCGTACCTTTGCTTGTGAATAGAATTTTTCTTTCTCCGTCGATCCTATTCATATTCTTCCCTCCTTCTCATTACTCTCTTTTCATCTTCCCCTTCGTCATTCCCCCTCTTTCTTTTGTTTTCTTTTTTTCCGTTTTTTATAATCATTCCCTTCTCTCTTTCCCTTTTTTTTCTCTTGCCTTCTTTTTTCCCAATCTCCTTCCGTCCCTCCCTCTTTCCTCCCTCTACCCTCTCTCCTCCTCCTTTCCTCTCCCCTCCTCTCCTCCTCTCCTCCTCCTCCTCCTCCCTCCTCCTCTCCTCCTCCTCCTCCTCCTCCCTCCTCCCCTCTCCCTCTCTTCCTCCTCCCCCTTCTCCCCCGCTCCCCTCCTCCCTCTCCTCTCTCCCTCCTCCCTCTCCCCTCCTCCCTTTCCTCTCGTTTTGTATTTGCATTCCATTCTTTTATCTCCCTACCCCTCCTCCCTACCTACGCAATAATGTGCCACTTCCCCTCTCTCCCTCTTCTATTCCCCCGCCTCTCCTCTCCTCTTCTTTCCTCTTCTCTCCTCCTCTTCTCGTCGTTTTTATTTCCTTCCTTTTCTCCCCCTTCCCTCCCTCTCTTCCTTCTGTCTCCTTCCCGACCTATTCTCCCATACGTTCTGTCTCTGTGCCCCCTTCCCCTCTCCTCTCCTTAACTCCCTTCTCTTTCTCCCATCCCTTCTCCCTCCTCTCCTCTCCCCATTCCCTTCTCCCTTTCCCTCTCCCTTTCACCTTCCCTCTCCCACCCCTCTCCCCTGCTCCCTTCCCTCTCCCTCCCCTCTTCCCCTTCCCTCTCCCTCCCTCTTCCCTTCCCTCTCCCTCCCCTCTTCCTCCTTCCCTCCCCTCTTCCCTTCCAACTCCTCCACTCTTCCTTCCCTCTCCCTCCTCCTCCTCCTCCTCCTCCTCCTCCTCCTCCTCCTCCTCCTCCGTGTTTTACAGTATTGCCATCATATCGTGTCTTCATTTTCCTTCCCGCTTCTGTTATCGTGTCTGTTAGGTGGGGGGGGGGGGAGGCAGGGTCACAGAGGAGAGGATGAGAGCTAGGCAGGGAAGGAAGGGAGGGGAGAGGAGGAAAGGGGAGCAGATGAGAGGAATGCCTCGGGAGAAAAGTAGGAGAGGAGAGGAGGGAGAGGAGAAGAGAATGGAAGAGAAGAGGAGGGAAAGAAGAGAGGAGGAGAGGGAGGAGAGTAGGAGGAGAGAGAGGGAAAGAAGAAGGAGAAAAAGGGAGAGAGAAGGGAGAAGAGGAAGGAGAAGGGAGAGAGGAGGGAAGGGAAGAGAGGGAGAAGAGAGGAGAGGGAGAGAAGGGAGGGAAGGGAAGAGAGAAAGGAGGGGAAAGGAAAGGGAGGGAAGCTTTTGAGTAGAAAAGGAGAGGAGGTGGAAGAGCGCGAGACGCTGTCGCTTGTCGCTTTTCTCTCTTCTTTTTTTTTTCATCGCAGGGCTTTTTTTTCGTGATTTTTTTTTTTTTTAATCATCGCAGGGCTTTTTATCGTGATTTTTATCTTATTTTAATTATCGCAGGGCTTTTTATCATGGTTTTTATCTTTTTTTTAATTATCGCAGGATGTTTTAATTTCTGATAATGAGCTGTTTGAAAATGTGGTTTTTCGGATGATGATGATGTCGCCGAGGCCATTCCCGCCTTTTTCTGCTTTGCATCTTTGCTTTGTTTTTCATTTGTTTTTCTTCCGCTCTTGTTGGTCAGTGTTGTTGTTTTCTT
>NW_020870666.1:7500-12500 GCF_003789085.1 Penaeus vannamei | reverse complement strand
CTCACACTCGTATTCCTCTTCCTCTTCTTTTTTCTTCCCCTTCCTCCCATTCTTCCTCCTCCTCCACCTCATACGCTTCCTCTTCCTCATCTCTTTCTTCTTTTTCTTCTTCTCCTCCTCTTCCTCTCCTTCATCTTCCTCTTCCTACTAATCTTCTTCCCTTCCCTCCATCACATAATCCTTTTCATCTTCTTCCTTTTTCATCTCCTCTTCGTTATCGTCGTCCATCCCTCTTCCCCATCCCCACCACTGGCGTACTTCAGCCATTCGCCACCAGAGCGGCGCTTCTGGCCCGAGTCGCGCAGAACTTCTTTCGAACTTCGCCTTAACTCCTTCCGTTTTTCCTAAGGTCAAAATAGCTCGCTCTTGCCCCGACGCGTCCCAGAGTCTTCCTCCCTTCCTTCTTTTTGATGTTTTCTGTTTTTTTTTTTTTATTATTAATGTCATCGTCGTCGTCGTCGTCGCAATCATCATCTTCATTATCATTATCTTCATCATCATCATCATCATCATCATCATCATCATCATCATCATCATCATCATAATCGCCATCATCATCACCATCATCATCGCCATCAGTTTTCCCCTTTCCTCTCTCTCTTCTTTCTCCCTTCTCCCTGTCCCTCTTTCTATTTCTTCTCTCTCCTTCTATAGCTCTCTCCTCGTACTCTCTCCCCTTTACTCTTTCAGTTCTCTTCCTCTCCTCTCTCTCATTCTCTCCTCTATATTTCCTCGCTTACCCTTTCCTCTCTACTTTTTCAATTCTCCATCTCTCCTCTCTCTCTCTCTCTCTCTCCTTCTCCACATTCTCCCCACTCCTCTGTCCTCTCTTCTTTCTCCTCTCTCCCCTCAGCCCTTCAGCTCTTTCTTTCCTCACTCTCTCTTTCTCTCTCTCCTTTTCCCTCTCCCCACTCCTCTCTCCCTCAGAGGAAGATCAGCAGGGTTTTTTCTTTCTTTCTTTCTTTTTATATATATATATATATATATATATATATATATATATATATATATAATATATATATATATATATATATATATATATATATATATATATATATATATATAATATATAAGCGTCGATACGGAAACAATTCTTTGTTCATCTGTATTGATATTGTTGTGTTTGTTTTTTTTCCATTTTTTAGTTGTCTTAATTTTCGTTGTTTATTTGTTGGTGTTTATTTATTTATTTTTTCAATCGAATTTTAGTTATATTTCGTCTATATATGTATAAAAACACGATAGTTATTGCATACTTTGTACACTTGCAACGTTTCGCTGCCTCCGGGAATCAAAGTTTTAAGTGCTTGTCGGAAAGCACACTGCTTTTACCGTGTAATTCTCCGTTTTTCTCTCTTTTCTCTCTCTTCTGGAGCATCTAATGTTTTCCGTTCTGTGTCTCGTATCTTTGATCTTTCCTCTCTCTATTTTCTCTTTATTTTTTGTTTTATTCCTAGAGCCAAAACTGTTAGGTTAAGAAAAGTAAGAGTGGTATATTCCATTTAGTTTTCCTCTTCTTTAAGAAAATTTGATGTTTTATTCCGACTTTCTGGGTGTTCTTATCTTTACCATTTCCCATTTTCTTTCCGTACGCTGTGATATTTCCCGTTTTCTCTCCGTACACTGTATCATTTCCCGTTTTCTCTCCGTACGCTGTATCATTTCCCGTTTTCTTCCAGTACGATGTATCATTTCCCGTTTTCTTTCCCCCAGGTATTGTGAACCCCAAGGCCCCACCCGGAAGTAAGGACGCCACCAAGAGCTTCAACTATGACTACTCCTATTGGTCACACAACGTAAGTGTTAGAGATTTTTGCTTATCTATCTATCTGTGTGTGTGTGTTTTGCATGTGTGTGTGTGTGGTGTGTGTGTGTGTGTGTGTGTGTGTGTGTGTGTGTGTTGTGTGTGTGTGTGTGTGTGCGTGCGCGCGGGCGGGCGTGTACGTGCGTGTATGTAAATAGACACGGGACACGGGTGTAATGGCCGCATCCTCATCTGCGGTGCGTCGCCGTTTAGGAATTCCTGGAATGTGCGATCATACCTGGAATTGCAAACGCGTGAATCACCGCGCTGGGAATGGGGGTTCACGCCGTTGAGGAATGAGTGGTTCGTCGTGGCGGGGTTCAGTGGTTCGCCGGGTTCGTTGTGTATCTAGATCTATCTATTTATCTATCTATCTATCTATCTATCTATCTATCTCCCTCTCTCTTCTCTCCTCCCTCTCTCTCTCTCTTCTCTTCTCTTTCTCTTCTCTTCCTCTCTTCTCTCTCTCTTCTCTTCCTTCTTCTTCTCTTCTCTTCTCTTCTCTTCTCTTCTCTCTTCTCTCTCTCTCTCCTCTCTCTCTCCTCTCCTCTCCTCTCCTCTCCTCTCCTCTCCTCTCCTCTCCTCTCTCTCCTCCTCTCTCTCCTCTCTCTCTCTCCTCTCCTCTCCTCTCCTCTCCTCTCCTCTCTCTCTCTCTATCCTGTCCCTCTCTCGTCTCGTAGGGGTCAGTGGTTCGCCGGGGTCGTCGTGCTTCGGTCGTCTGGCTTTATGAACTGATGCTATCTGTTGATTTAGTCAGTTTTTTTTTACCTCTCTTTTCTTTTTCCTCTTTTTTTCTTTGTTTATGTCTGTCTCAGTCTCTTTTGTCTTTCTCTTTCTTTATAAGTGTGTTTTTTTTTACCTTTCATTTCTTTTTCCTCTTTTTTTTTCTTTGTTTATGTCTTTGTTCCTTTTATCTTTCTCTTTCTTTATAAGTGTTTTTTTTACCTCTCTTTTCTTTTTCCTCTTTTTTCTTTGTTTATGTCGGTCTCTGTCTCTTTTATCTTTCTCTTTCTTTATAAGTATTTTTTATCTCTTTTCTTTTTCCTCTTTTTTTCTTTGTTTATGTCTGTCTCTGTCTCTTTTATCTTTGTCTTTCTTTGTGTGTTCATATGGACTTCCATATACACACAAATAAATGTATATCTGTATATTTTTCTGATAGATATACGTTTATTTATTAGTGTATCCTATAGATATTTATTTCCTTGTTTATGCATGTCCGTATAATAGATGCCGATTGGGCTTCGCTCAGTTTTATTCGGGCGTATGTCTCTTGTTTTTTTTTTCTCTCTTTTATTTCGCTCTCTCTTCTTCTTTTTCTTCTTCTTTTTCTGCTTCTTCTGCTTCTTCTTCTTCTACCTCTTCTTCTTGATCTCCTTCCGAGGGAGAGAAAGAGAGAGAGAAAAAAAAAAACATAAATGAAGAGAGAGAGAAAAAAGAGGAACCTTCACTCCCTCATCATCTTCTTTCTCCATTTATCTCTTCTTATACTTCTTCCAATTTTCATCTCCCTCCCTCCTTCCTCCGTCCTTCCCTCTCCTGCCTGAGACCCCCCTTCCTCCTCCCTCTTTCTTGCCCGAGATTCTCCCTCCTTCTCCCCCTGTCCCCTCTTTCCTACCCCTCCTCCTCCCTCCCCTTCCCTCCCTCCTTGCCCGGTCCCTTCCCCCTCATTCCTCTCTCCTCCCCTTCCCTCCCTCCTCCCTTCCACGTTCCCGGCCCCTTTCCCCCTTCCCCCCTCATCCTCCTCCCCTACCACCTCCCTCCTCCCTCCCTCCCTCCCTCCCTCCCTCCCTCCCTCCCTCTCTCTCCTCCCTCTCTCTCTCTCCTCCCTCCTCTCTCTGCCCGGTGCCCCTCCTCCCTTATTCCTACCCCCCTTCCTCCTCCTCCCCCCTCTCTCTGCCGGTCGAAGCGTAGGCGTCTATTAGAAATACCCCCCCCCCCCACCCGCCCAGCTCCCGCCCTCTGACGTCATAGCAGCCGCTCCCTCGTACTGGCTGACGGATATTACTTTCTGAGTGAATATTGTTAATATTTGTTTATTGATGCAGCGGTGGTTTGTTAATTGGTGTTGATTTAATTGTTTTTTTTTATTAGGTTTAGTAAATATTTGTTTATGACGATGAAAGGTCATGAAGAAATGGCCTATGTGATTTAATGAGGATAATGATCTCTTATGAGTTTTCATTGACTGTCTTTGTCTCTTCATTATTGTCTCTCTCTATGTGTATTTATTTCTTTTATTCCTTTTTTTATTCATCTTTATGTATCGGATTCTCTTTTATTTCATTGTCGCCTGTTGTCACTTGTTGCGTCTTTTTCAAGAAACTTGGGGAAGAAATTGTACAAATTCATATAAAAGATTGTATTTGGTGAGGACTGTGTGTGTAGGTCGCAAAACTGTGTGTATGTGTGTTGTATGTGTGTGTGTGTGTTGTGTGTGTGTGTGTGTGTGTGTGTGTTTGTGTGTGGGTGTTTGTGTGGTGTGTGTGTGTGTGTGTGTGTGTGTGTGTGTGTGTGTGTGTGTGTGTGTGTGTGTGTGTTGTGTGTGTGTGTGCCTGTGTGTGTGATGTGTTTGTGTGTGTGTGTGTGTGTTGTGTGTGTGTGCATGTGGTGTGTTGTGAAGTAATGAGGTGTGTGTGAGTAGTGTGTGTGTGTGTGTGTGGTGTGTGTGTGGGTACCAAGCAGTGCTGTTGCGTGTATGTGTGTGTGTGTGTTGTGTGCCTTGTGTGTGTGTGTGTGCCCTGTTTGTGTTGTGGGTGGGTGTGTGCGTGTGTGTGTGTACTGTGTGTGTGTGTGTGTGCTGTGCGCATGTGTGCTTGTGTTTGTATATGTGTGTGTGTGCGTGTTTGTCTGACTGGGTGTGTGTGTGTATGTGCGCTTGTATGTGAACGCGTGGAAATGGTCTCGATTCTTCCCACTCGCCTTGTTATTAACTTGTCTCGACAGTCCGGATTTTTTTCTCGTTCCTCTTTGCGCGAGCAGATTATTTCGAGTCGTGTAACCTCCCTGTAATTAAGTTGTCCCTGTAACCCATGGCTCGGTGGGTGGACATTTTCACGGGCCAGAAATACCACAGAGGGAAAGAGAGAGAGAGAGAAAAGGGGGGACACCTTTGTTCCGACCCTTTAAATTACCGCGCGTTTGTTTTTTGGCGGGAAAATATAGAGATCTTTTCGTTGCTCCTCTTTTTCTCTCG
>NW_020870665.1:129978-139978 GCF_003789085.1 Penaeus vannamei | reverse complement strand
AACAACATAAATACATAATAAATTAAGATTCACCAAAAATAAAAAAAAAAAAAAAAACAAATATAAACAAGTAAAAATAACAAACAAACAAAACAAAACCACATTAAATACATAATAAATTAAGATCACAAAAAAAAAAACATTACAAAACAAAATAAATACGAAAAAAAACAGTGAAACAACTTAAATAAATTAAGATTCACAAAAAAAAAAAAAAAATAATATTTAAGTAAAACATTAAATTACATAAATAAATTACATTACACAAAAAAAAAAAAACATTTACAAATTTCTCTTCGACGTGGGTGCCTCTCCATTTAATTTTGAAAATTATTTTCTGACATTTAGTTTCCTCTAATGGCCGATCTGTGACCCTCTTCAACCGTCGTCAATTAACCGAAGGGCGATTATCCGTACGAATGGCACGGTAATTTCGGCTTTAATGATTTATGGTGGGGTGGGGTGTGTGGGGGTGGGAAGAGGGGGGGTGATTTTCTGAGTTTTGTGTGAATATATTTTGCTTAAATGTGTTTTTTTTTTTTCTTCTTCTTCTTCTTTTCTTTTTCTTCGAAATGTGTTTTTTTTTCTTCTTCTTCTTTCTTTTCTTTTGTATTTTCTCTTTCTTGCTTAGGAAGTAAAGTTTAATTCGTGAATGTCACGTGGAAGTTTAATATTTTAGGCATTACTTTGAACCGCAAACCTTTCACCTTATTTCTCTCTCTCTCTTCTCTCTCTCTCTCTCTCCTCTCTCTCTCTCTCTCTCTCTTCTCTCTCTCTCTCTCTCTCTCTCTCTCTCTCTCTCTCTGCTCTCTCTTCTCTCTCTCATCTCTCTCTCTCTCTCTCTCTCACTCGCTCTCTCTCTCTCTTCTCTCTCTCTCTCTCTCTCTCTCTCTCTCTCTCTCTCTCTCTCTCTCTCTCTCTTTCTCTCTCTCTCTCTCTCTCTCTCTCTCTTCTCTCCTCTCTCTCTCCTCTCTCTCCTCTCTTCTTCTCTCTCTCTCTCTCTCTTTCTCTCACTCTCATCTCTCACTCTCTCTCTCTCTCTCTCCTTTTTTCTCTTTTCGTGAGTAAAAGATTCATCAAGATAATGACAACAAAAATTCACCAATCATTTAGTAAATAAAAATTAAGAAAGATGTTGACAAAATGCGGGTCTCAGAGACAACGAGCCTAAAAGTAGTTGAATTTCCTACACGAATATATGACAAGATGATAAAACACATCTTTCTTGGTAATATCTTTATGACAAGTTTTAAGGAAGTAATCTCTGTAATCAAAGTTAATGACAAAAAAAAAAAGTTACCATATCATTTAGTAAATAAAAATCAGACATGTTGACAAAATAACGGCGGGTCTCAAGACAACGAGCCTAAAAGTAGTTGAATTTCCTACACGAATATACGACAAGATGATAAATACATCTTTCTTGGTAATATCTTTATGACAAGTTAAAGGAAGTAATCTTGTAATCAAAGTTAATGACAACAAAAATTCACCATATCATTTAGTAAATAAAAAAACATAGATGTTGACAAAAAACGGCGGGTCTCAGAGACAACGAGCCTAAAAGTAGTTGAATTTCCTACACGAATATACGACAAGATGATAAACACATCTTTCTTGGTAATATCTTTATGACAAGTTTAAGGAAGTAATCTTGTAATCAAAGTTAATGACAAAAAAAAAAGTTACCATATCATTTAGTAAATAAAAAACAGACATGTTGACAAAATAACGGCGGGTCTCAGAGACAACGAGCCTAAAAGTAGTTGAATTTCCTACACGAATATACAAAATGATAAACACATCTTTCTTGGTAATATCTTTATGACAAGTTAAAGGAAGTAATCTTGTAATCAAAGAGAAACTCACGGTTCGAATGTATTTGAAAAGGCTAAAAATAGAGAGTCATTAAACAGTACACGTGGGTGCCTTACATCATACTTTTCTACTAATACTTTTTCCTATTCATACAAGAATGGAAATGCCTTAAAATATTACCTCATTTATTCAGTAACAGTTATGGCTTTTTGAAAATAAATAAGCCGACCAAGAGCGCATTCTGAGAAGGGAAAAGGGAGCCGGTATATAAATGTTTTCCCGCGTTCTGAGTCACTTTTCATTTAGGTTATCCATCAGTCACCGGCGGCCCGTACATGCCTTTCTCCCTTATCCTTCTCTCTCTCTCTCTTTCACTTTTTTGCTCTTCTTTGATGTTCTCTTCTTCTTTTTTTTCTCTCTTTCCCTTTTCTTTGCCTCCTCGTTCTTCTTCCTTTTTCTTCTTTCTCTCTTTCCCTTTTCTTTTCTCCTCGTTCTTCTTCCTTTTTCTTCTTTCTCTCTTTCCCTTTTCTTTGCCTCTCGTTCTTCTTCCTTTTTCTTCTTTCTCTCTTTCCCTTTTATTTGCCTCCTCTTTGCGCTTTCTTCTTCCTTCTTTTTTCTCTCTTTCCTTTTTTTTCCTCCTCTTTGCTCCTCGTTCTTCTTCCTTTTTCTTCTTTCTCTCTTTCCCTTTTCTTTGCCTCTCGTTTTCTCTTTGTTTTTAATTCTCTCTTTTCTTTGCATCCCTTTAGCTCTCTTTCCTTTGTCATATCTTCCTTCTTTGACCATTCTTTCCATGTTCCTTCCTTTATTTGGCTTTCTTCATCTTTCTCTTCACTCCCCCTATTCCCCCTTCTCTTTCTCCTCCCCTTCCTTCCTTCCTTTATATATCTTTCCCTTTATCCTCCTCCTCCCTTCATCATTCTTCCTGCTCACCCTTTCTTTCCTTCACCTCCTCTTACTCCCTCTCACCTCTTACCATTATAAGCATAAGAAGAGGAGGAAGGGAAGGGGAAGGGAAGGAGGAAGGAAGGGAAGGAGGAGAGAGGAGGAAGGAAGAAGGAAGAAGAGGAAGAGGGAGGAGGGGAGGAAGAGGAGGAGGAAGGAAGAGAGGAGGAGGAAGAGAGAGGGGAGGAAGAGAAGGAGAGGATGATGAAGGGAAGGAAGAGGAGGAGGAAGGGAGAAGGAAGAGGAGGAGGAAGGGAGAAGGAAGAGAAAGAGGAGAAGGAGGAGGAAGTACAATCAAGAAGAGGAAGAAGTTTGAAAAGAGAGAACGAGGAAGAAGAGTAGATATAAAAATCGTAATAAAAGTTACAGATCTGAAGTCCAAACGTCGTTATGGTTAATAAATAAGTTATTTTATCTATTAAGCCGAACTCTTGGCTGGTGGAGAGCCAAGATCACAGGATATAGGTGTATCTCCTCTCTTCCTTTCTCTCTCCTTGTTTTTCCCTTTTCCCTTTCCTCCTTTTTTTTCTTTCGTCTTCCTCCTTCTTCGCCCTCCTTCTTCCCTCACTTCCCTCTCCCTACTTCTTCTTCCTCCTAATCTTTTCTTCGCTTCCTTCACTCTCCTTTCCTTCTTTCGCCCTCCTCCCTCTCTCTTCTCCTTCCTTCACTGCTCTCTTCTCCTTCATCTCTGTCCCTCTCTCTTCTTCTCTCTCTCTCTTCTCCTTCACCCTCCTCCTCTCTCTTCTCCTCCTTCACCCTTCCTCCCTCTCTCTTCTCCTTCACCCTCTCTCCCTCTCCCTCCTCCCTTCACCGTCTCTCCCTCTCTCTTCTCCTTCATCTCTCCTCTCTCTTCTCCTTCACCCTTTCCCTCTCTCTTCTCCTTCCCTCTCTCCTCTTCTTCTCCTTCACCCTCCTCCCCCTCTCTCTTCTCCTTCCACCGTTTCTCCCTCTCTCTTTCCTTCACCCTCCTCCCTCTCTCTTCTCCTTCACCCTCCTCCCCTCTCTTTCTCCTTTATCTCCTTCCCTCTCTTCTCCTCCAACCCTCTTCCCTCTCTTCTTCTCCCTTCACCCTCTCTCTCTCTTTCTCCTCACTCTCCCTCTCTCTTCTCCTTTTCTCTCTCTCTCTTCATCCTTCCCTCTCTCCCTCTCTCTTCTCCTTCGCCCTCTCCCTCTCTCTTCTCTTCATCCTCTCTCCCTCTCTCTTCTCCTTCGCTCCTCCTCCCTCTCTTTCTCCTTCACCGTCTCTCTCTCCCTCCTCCCCACCCTCTCTCTCTCTTCTCCTTCACCCTCTCCCTCTCCATCCTCCCTCACCCCCTCCCCTCCCCCTAGCCCGAGCGAGGACCACGAGCGTAAACAATTTGGCGGGAACTGCGGACGGACAGGTGGCGAGCCTAATATTTTTTTCACCCCTTTTTCCATCTTATTTTCGTTTTATTCCCCTTCCTCTCTTCTTTTTTTTGGCGGGAGAGAGTTTATCTTGCTCGTCGAAAAAAGACGTCTATGGCTCCTTTGGTCTTATCCTGTTTCTTGTCAAGTTTATGTACTCTTGAATTTTTTTTTACGCAGGTTTCCCCCATTTTTTTCTATATCTTTTTAAGTTTGCCATAAATTAGAGCGTATTTTCACGTGAAAGTTTTATCCCAAAAGTCTAAATATTTTCTCAATATCATCTTATCACTATCATTTTCTCTTATCCGGTTTCTTGTTAAGTCTAGATATTCTTTTTTTTTCCTCTTCTACTATTTTCTTTTTTTTAAGTTTGTCATGAATCATAGTCGATTTTTTCTCGTAATTTTAAATCTTAAAAGTTTAAATCTGGCGAGGAACAAAGATTACAAACAAATCTGTTAATTATGGAGCGTTTATATCAACAAAACATAAACAAACAGCACGTTTAGTACACGTGACTAACTTGTATTCAGAAAAACGCGATGTAAATAAACAGCAAAACGCGTTTGTCCGTTAAAACTGCTTGATTCAAAAAAAAATAAATAAATAAATAAATAATCCACAGATGCGTGTAGGTGTGAATTCAAATCGATAAATATTATTACGTAAATATTTGCAGTTCATCAGGAGAGCCAAAGTGTGATCGAGATAGACTTATTAACTCTTGAAATTAACGTTTCTGACATTTTGCGTTTGTAGTTTATTTAACCTTTGATGTGTCGTTTGATTTTTCAATTGCTCTTGATCAATCGTGACGTCATTAATGAACGTACCCATACTCGTAAATGTCAAATACATCAGCCACGCCATCGTGACGTCATCATTACATCATCACTTAAGAGGCGCCCATATCAGTGACGTCATAGACCATATATGACATCATCATCCTATCAAAACACCTCAATTTATGACGTCATCGCTACTTACGACGTCACCAATTACCAGAAACCCTTGCGCTCGTGACGTCACGAACAGAAAGGCCTATTAAAACCCCCACACACGCCCCCCCATTGTAGGACACGCCCATAATCTCGCCATCCTCATTCCGAACACGCCCTCTTCGATATCTCAAAGACTTCGATTTATTTTTTATTTTTTCCAACGGGATTTGTGTTCGTTCTCGGATGACGTCACAGGCAAGATCGAGTGTATGTAGGCCGATGTGAAACACGTGCTCTGACAATATACACTTGTTGGGTGTCGCTCTCCACGCTTATATTTCACAACACCAGAGAAGAGAAAGAGGAGAGAGAGAGAGAGAGAGAGAGAGAGAGAGAGATGAGAGAGAAGAGAGAGAAGAGACGAAGAGAGGGAGAGGAGATTAGAGAGAGAGGGAAGAGGAGATGAGAGAGAGAGGGGAGCACTTGAAGAATTAGAGAGGGAGAGTAGAGAAGAGCCACGCAGAGGATGAGAGAGAGGAAAGAGAGAGAGAGAGAAGAGAGAGAGAAGAAGTAAGAAGAGAAAGAGAGAGAGAGAGGAGAGGGGGTTGGAGGTAGTAGGGTAGGGAAGTTGAGAGAAGAGGATGAGGTTGTAGTTGATTATTATATAATATATATATAGTAAATATATGATATATATATAGGGATAGGTAAAACAGTAGGTTAGCCATACAAACTACATTAGCATAATATAGTATGAGGGGAGTATGATAATAGGGTGATGGTAAATATATAAATATATTTTATTATATAAATATAGTGAAGATATATATATATAATTATATTTAGTACATAGGGTATATATAGGGTATAGGTGGTATTAGGTAGGTAAGGTAGGTAGATATATAGGACACAAGTGGTACATACTGAAGGCAAGAAGAGAGAACAGAGAGAGAGAGTAAAAAGAAAGAAAGATAGATAGATGATATAAAAATATAAATATATATCATATACATTACAAATAATATCATAATATATATAATACATATATAAAAATATATATTATATATACTATAAGTAATATAATATAGTATATATATTTGATGAGTCTCCGACCAACCGAAACATTAATATCAACAACCGGATCACCCTAAAAGCTCACCACTTTAAACTTCACCACAGTCACAACACTCACCCAACAGGCACATACATACATAACACACACACACGGACAATGCAACAACATCAATACACCCACTACACCCACAGCATACACCCTAATTAACTTACAAACCCCTAACAAGAAAAGATGACTTCCACCCACGATAACACATTAGGATACCACGGACGCGGTTACTAGTCTGTCAGTAGTGCAGGTAAAAGCTCAGGCATAAAAGAGCCAAGAAGGAGGGTCGGAGAACAGGAGAAGGATTGATTGACGGGAGGGAGTAGGAGACTTAAAAGGCTAAAAGACTGAGGGTGACACGAAGGGATAGGGAAGAGAAGAGAACGGCTGGAAGATAGAGCATAGAAAGTGCAGGAGTAGACCGTCCATACGGAGACGAGTTAAAGAGGAGTGTGAGCATCGAGTTCCGGGTTGTATATGAATATGGGTTTGGTGTGATGTGGTTGTCGGCATGGGGTGTGGATGCACTGGTTCTATGGTTATATAGTGTAGCGGTGGATATTAAAGTATTATAATTTAGATCATATTTTATTATATGATGCGCTGGAATATGGGCATCTTTTTACTTTTATTTCTTTAATCATTAGTAAACTATGATTAATAATTATCATGCATCATCAGGTGGCAAAGTTACTAATTCTTTTATTTAATGGCATGTATCATAAACATCAATATATTAATTACCGGGATTTTCAATTATGAAATAAGGCCATTATTATCATGTGAGTAAGGGAATTAAATATCATTTAGTATCCATTATCATTATGAGTGCGATTCAAAAATTATGTATTACTGCGCTATTTGTGAACTATTATCATTATCACATGACCATTTCTTATAACCCTTCTCTTGCCCATTTCTGTACTCCTATCCCCTTCCGTTTTCCTTCTCTCCTCCTCTGCTAATTCCGTGGTTTCTCTACTCGCATCGCGAGGACCAGCTCCGTCTGCATTCATCTTCCCTTTCCTACAATATTTATCTCCCGAAACCTTTTCCTTAAATCTGACTTTTACTTTCTATATCTGTACTCCCTCTTCTCTCATTACCCTCGACCTTAAATTATCATTCTCCCTATTGGCCCCTTTCCCTCCCTTTTGCGTGCGCGCATCCTTACAATTCCGCCTTTTGCACTCACGCTTTAAATTTTCATCTTATCCACAATTAATGCCGCCTTATAACCCCTCGCATCTCCGACGCGCTTGACCGTATACTCGCCTGCGTCAGCCTACGTCCCCTATCCCCTCAGCGCTACACAGCTCCTACGCTACCATGCCTTCTATTCCACCTTCTTTATGCGACTCCCCGACTTAGTCTCTCTTGTCCTGTGTGCCATACCATCCATGCCTCTCTTCCTCTTCCTCTAAACCCTTCTAAACTACCACTCTCCCAAAACCAAGAACTCCCTTTCTCTGACCCACTCGGAGAGACCCATCGTCCCTTCCCCCTTTCCCATCCCCATGCACCTTCCTCTCGTCCCTCCCGGCAATAGCCTCCCCGCTCATCCCTCGGCGCCATAAACGACCATTGTCACCCTCTCCACCTCCACCGTCCATCCCTCAAACCCCCCAACTCCCTGTCCCCTCACACTCGACCTTCCTTTCTCCCTGTCCCCTCTCCCTCCACGTGCCATCGCCCTCTCCTTCCTGCCCTCTCCCTCCCGAGTGTGCATCCCATCCGCTTATCCCGCGTCTCTCTCCTTTCCCTCCCTCTCAGTGTGAGTGAGTGAGGCCCGTTCCCCCTCTCCTCCCTCGAGCCGCATCTCGTGTGTCCCACCTCTCCCTCAACCTTCCACTCTCCGCTCACACAAGCTTCCTTCCCTTCGGTCCCTTCCTCGTCCACCTCGTACACACTACGGCCCTTACCATTCACGCGCTCATGCTTCCTTTCTTTCCCCCTCATCCTATCCCCTCTCCCCTCCTCCCCCTCTCCTCCCCAATTCCCTTCCCCTCTCCCTGTCCCCACTCACCCTTTCCTCCTCGGTCCTGTCCCCATCACCCATCACCCATAAAATAAAACCCATTCAACCCTCCCACCCATGCCTATCGCCCCGCCACGAGCACGCCCTCGCCCGTTCCTCCTCCCCACTCCCCATGAACGCCTTCACAGACCCCTCACATCCACCTTGGACCCGCTAATGCTGGGTCAGCATTTGCCATCACAACCAATCGTAGAGCGCGACCCCAGCCCCTCCCATCCCGCACAATGCGAAAGAATAGATATGCGAAGGAGCAAGAGAGGCAGAGGCGAGAAGAATCCCGGCATCCCCATGCAAGAGATACGCGTAATCCCGGTTACCTACCAAGAATAATCCTCACCCAGAAGGATGAGAGCAGACACCCCTCGTCCCACTGCATCTCATGCTACGAGCAGCAACGACAAAAGATGGTCATCTCTCATTCATTTTTGTTTCCATTTTTCGGGATGAGCGACCTTAGCTGCTCCTCGTGGTATTTCTCTAATCTCCTTTTTGTTCGCTTCTTTTTATTTTTCTAAGCTTCCTCTTACTCTCTCTTCTCTCTCGATTTCCAAACCTTTCTTCTCTATTTCTATCATATCTGTTTCGTTGATCGTGCGTATTTCTCTCGTCGTTTTCGTATCTTAGCTATGTAATTGCGTCATCCAGCCACAAACACGGAGGCGTAATGATCTGCTCTCTCTTCTCTCTCTCATTCTCTCTTTCACTCCTCTCTCTCTCTCTCTATCTCTATCCTCTCCTCGCCTCCCTTCATCCTCTCTATTCACTCTCACGTCTCTCTTCTCCTGAGGCGCAATTCTCTCTCGTCCTCTTTCGTCTCGTCTCCCTCTATCGTCTCTCCTCTCTCTATATATATATATATATATATATATATATATATATATATATATATATATAATCGCTCTCGTCGCTCTTCCTCTCTCTCCTCTCTCTATCTATCTATATCTCGCTCTCGTCGCCCTTTTCTTCTCTCTCTCTGCTTTCCTGTTCGCTTTCATCCGCAATACAATAGCTTTTGAAACATCCATTACTGGGAAAGGATTGGTGACTTTCAGGAATTTTAATGTTGGAAGCTTCCTTCTTCTCCTCCTCTATTTGCTCCTTCTTCTTTCTTCTTGTTTTCTTTTCCCCTCTTCTATCCTTTCTTTTAAACTTTCTTCGTTCCTTAATATGCTTCGTCTTCTTAACTTCTACTTCTTGCGTTTTATAATACACGTACACTTATCAGTCTATCTTATTTTGTATATATATGTCTTTGTTTCTCCAAGCTTCGTCAATTCTATACACGATAACTACAATCAATTCTATCACAATTATAACACTTACCTACAAATACCATAATAAAATTCTTTGTGGTATAAGGAAAGAAAAAATCTATTTTATGGTCCTTCAGGGTTCTTTATTCATGGATGAAGTTAATCCTCGTTTTATCCCTCGCCCTCTCCCTTCTCCGTGTTTACGTCTAATCTCCCCTTTCATCTATATTCTCACTTCCTCTACACTTTTATATCCCTTTCCTTTCTTTTTTTTCTCTCTCTCTCTTTCATCACATTTTTCTTTTTTCTTTTTATATCTTGACTCCCTTTTCCCTCGTGAGTACTTGAAGGTTCAGGGACCCCGTGTGTAAAAGAAAAAATCATATTAGCGATTATTTACAAGCAGAGGGAGAAAACATGAGCGAATTTATTGCAATTTTTTAAATATATTGTGTATAATAAGAGTGTCAATAAGATACATACCCAATCCCCTTTC
>NW_020870665.1:114978-117478 GCF_003789085.1 Penaeus vannamei | reverse complement strand
TTCTAAATGCCACAACGACTTCCCTGGTAAAAAAAAAAAAAAAAAAAAAAAAAAAATAAAAAAAAAAATCCAAATACGATTCTTGGTAGAGGAAAAAAATACAATTCTTTGGTAAAAAAAAGTATATGCGATTCTCGGCAACGAAAAGAATTCACAAATACAATAAATACGAAAATAAATATGAAAATACGATTATTCGTTTTAAAAAATACACAAATATGGTTCGTAATAATATAATAATATTAATAAATAATAAAATATACACATATACGATTCTTAGTTTGAATTAAGATACAAATACTGTTCTTTAATAATATTAAAAAAAACGCAAATACAATTCCTGGTAAAAAAAAAAAAAAAAAAAACATATATAAATAAAAATAAAATAAAAAACGCTAATACGATTCCTAGTCAACAACAAAAAAAAACGCAAATACAAGTTTTATGCAAAAAAAAAGGAAAAAAAATTGCAAATAGACATGACAAGCAGGTATATCGTCCCGCAGTGAGATGGTGTACGTCGCGCCCGTAAAGAGGGTGAGAAAGAGAGAAAAAGAGAGAAAGAAAGAATGAGAGAAAGAGGAAGAGTGAAAGAGAGAGAGAGAGAGAGAGAGAGAGAGAGAGAGAGAGAGAGAGAGAGAGAGAGAGAGAGAGAGAGAGAGAGAGAGAGAGAGAGAGAGAGAGAGAGGAGAGAGAGAGAGAGAGAGTGAAAGAATCTTTCTTTCACTTCTCTCTCTCTCTCTGAATGAATGAGAGAAAGAGAAAGAGTGAAGAAAGAAAGAGAGAGAAAGAAAGAATGAGAAAAAGAGAGAAAGAAAGAATGAGAAAGAGAGAGAGAGAAAGAATGAGAGAAAGAGAAAAAGAGAGAAAGAAAGAATGAGAGAAGAGAGAGAGGGAGAGAGGGAGAGAGAGGAGAAAGAGAGAAAGAGAGAAAGAAAGAATGAGAGAAAGAGAGAGAGAAAAGGAAAGAGAGAGAGAGAGTTCTAGGGAATTCAGCTGTTGTGTTTGTGTATGAATGAATGGGTGTGTTTTTTTCTTGTTTTTTTTTTGTTGTGTGATTTTCTCTTGTTTTGTTGTTGTTTTACTTTGTTTGTTTGCTTTTTTAGTTTTATTTTTTTTTGCGTATTATTGACTACGTTCGTATGTTCTTTTCCTGTCCTTTCTCTCTCTCTATTTACTATCTCTCTCTCAGATTTACAAAGAAGAACAAAGGGTTATGCACCTTTTGTACTTCTTTGTAAATTTGTTCGCCGTCCACTGGGCATGATAAGTTTATCAAATAAAATAAAAATTCTCTCTCTCTCTCTATCTATGTATCTAGCTATCTATCTCATTATCTCTCTCCCTCTCTCTCTCTCTCTCTCTCTCTCTCTCTCTCTCCTCTCTCTCTCTCTCTCGCGCTCTTCTCTCTCTCTCTCTTCTCGCTCCTCTCTCTCTCTATTTCTTTCCCTTTCTCTCTCCCTCTCCGTCTCCTTCTTCTCCTTCTCCTTCTTTTTCATCCTCACACTCACACTCTAATTCTCTCCCTTTTCTCTCCCCCCCCCTCCCCCTCTCCCTCTCCTTCTCCTTCTTCTTTTTTCTCCTTTCTTCTTTTCCTTCACCCTCATACTTACACTCTATCTCTCTCCCTTTTCCTCCTCATCTCCTTCCCACTCTGCTTCCATTTAAGGCGCTCGTAAAAAAATATAATAAAAACAGATAAATAAAAATAGATAATTAATAAATAAAAAGATAATTTTAAAAATCTCAACCTTCCACATCAATATTAAGGAAAAACTTAAAAAAAAAAATCATAAACAGAACTCCAAAAAAAACTTTTCAAAATAAATTCATAAACAAAACTCAAAAAAAAAAAACATTCATAAACAGAACTCAAAAAAAAAAAATAATAAAAATAAATAAATAAATAAAAAATAAATTCATGCTTCTTTTCTGGCTCACGAGTTCAAGTGGATCACAGAACTAAAAAAAAAAAAAAACATTCATAAACAGAACAAAAAAAAAAAATAATAATAATAATAAAAATAAATAAATAAATAAATTAATTCATGCTTCTTTTCTGGCTCACGAGTTCAAGTGGATCACACTCACTCATCTCCGCTTCATTGAACTCGAATCGTGATTGCCAAGTATGACAATCTCGACCTTATGGGATTTGTTTTTTATTGTGACTTTCTCTCGTTTTGTTTTGTTTGCTTTTTTAGTGTTTTTTGTCTTTTTTTTCTTATTCTTGGCTACGTTTGTATATGTTGTTTCCTATCCTCTCTTTCTCTTTTGAATCCATTTTTGATTGCCAAGTATGACATTTTCGTCCTTATGTGATTTGTTTTTTATTGTGATTTTCTCTCGTTTTGTTTTGTTTGCTTTTTTTAGTGTTTTTGTCTTTTTTTCTTATTCTTGACTACGTTTGTTTATGTTGTTTCCTATCCTCTCTTTCTCTTTTGAATCCATTTTTGATTGAAATTGATCATAGTTTTCGTCTTATGGGGTTTGGTTGTTT
>NW_020870665.1:104978-109978 GCF_003789085.1 Penaeus vannamei | reverse complement strand
GACGCAAAACAAAAACAGTAAACAGCAACGGAAGGTGTAAACAGAAGCAACAGAGCAACAACCCACAATAATCAGTTAACAACTGAGACAACAACAGTAGACGCAAAACAAAAACAGTAAACAGCAACGGAAGGTGTAAACAGAAGCAACAGAGCAACAACCCACAATAATCAGTAACAACAGTGACAACAACAGTATACGCAAAACAAAACAGTAAACAGCAACGGAAGGTGTAAACAGAAGCAACAGAGCAACAACCCACAATAATCAGTAAACAACAGAGACAACAACAGTAGACGCAAAACAAAAACAGTAAACAGCAACGGAAGGTGTAAACAGAAGCAACAGAGCAACAACTCACAATAATCAGTAAACAACAGAGACAACAACAGTAGACGCAAAACAATAACAGTAAACAGCAACGGAAGGCGTAAACAGAAGCAGCAGAGCAACAACCCACAATAATCAGTTAACAACTGAGACAACAACAGTAGACGCAAAACAAAAACAGTAAACAGCAACGGAAGGTGTAAACAGAAGCAACAGAGCAACAACCCACAATAATCAGTAAACAACAGAGACAACAACAGTAGACGCAAAACAATAACAGTAAACAGCAACGGAAGGTGTAAACAGAAGCAACAGAGCAACAACCCACAATAATCAGTAAACAACAGAGACAACAACAGTAACGCAAAACAATAACAGTAAACAGCAACGGAAGGTGTAAACAGAAGCAACAGAGCAACAAACAATAATCAGCAACAACAGAGACAACAACAGTATAACAGTAAACAGCAACGGAAGGTGTAAACAGAAGCAACAGAGCAGAGCCTAAGAGATTTCATTTTAAGTTCTGTCGTTGTTTATCGACACAGGAATCCAACAGGAATTTGTTTGGTGGAGTTCTTGTTTGGAATTCTCTCTCTCTCTCTTCTCTTTCTTTCTATCTTTCTTGTTTTCTCTCTTCTTCTCTCTCTCTTCTCTTTCTTCTTGTTTTTCTCTCTCTTCTTTCTTCTCTTCTCTTTCTTTCTTCTCTCTCTCTCTCTCTCTCTCTCTCTCTCTCTCTCTCTCTCTCTCTCTCTCTCTCTCTCTCTCTCTCTCTCTCTCTCTCCTCTCTCTCTCTCTCTCTCTCTCTCTTCTCTCTCTCTCTCTCTCTCTCTCTCTCTCTCTTCTCTCTCTCTCTCTCTCTCTCTCTCCTCTCTCTCTCTTCCTCTCTCTCTCTCTCTCTCTCTCTCTCTCTCTCTCTCTCTCTCTCTCTTCTCTCTCTCTCTCCTCTCTCTCATCTCTCTTCTATCTTTCTCTTCTTTTCTTTCTCGTTCTCTCTCTCTTTCTCCCTTTCTAATTATCATATTTATTATCATTATCACTATCATTATTATTATCATTATTATCATTATTTTCATCCCTTATCTATCTATCCATCCATCCCTTTATCTATCCTCTCCCTCTCTCTCTTCCCCTGTCTCATCCATCATTTATCTCTCCTTCCCCTTCTCCCTTCCTCTCTCCCATCCCTTCCCTATACACTCTTCCTCTCTTTCTTATCTCCTCTTCGTCCTTCCTTCCCATTCCCGCTCCTTCCCTTCCTTCCACCCTCTTCTCCCACCTCTCTCCCTCCCCTCCCCAACCCTCTCTCCCTCTCTCCATCCTCCACCCTCCTCCTCCCTCTCCTCCCTCTCTCTCTTCCATCCTCTCTCCTCCTCCTCTCCCCTCCCACCCTCCCTCTCTCCTCCCCTCTCCCTCCATCCCTTTAATCTCTCTCCTCTCTCCCTCCCCTCTCCTCCATCCCATCCTCTCTCCCTTCCATCCTCCCTCTCTCCTCCCTCTCCTCCCTCTCTCTCCTCCTCCTCCTCCCCTCTCCCTCCATCCCTTTATCTCTCCCTCTCTCCTCCTCCTCCTCCCCTCTCCCTCCATCCCTTTATCTCCCTCCTCCTATTCCTTGCAAATTGAAAAATCAAGATGCAACATGAGACTCCTCCCTCCCCCTCCCCCCCTCCTCCCATATAAGGTGATTTGAGGGGTACATTTGCATAATGTCAAAGGGAGATTGAGAGGCTGGGAGGGAGAGAGGGGAGGATGGGGATTGGGAGGGAGGGAGGGAGGGAGAGAGGGAGGGAGGGGAGGGGAGGGGTGGTGATGGGAGGGGATGGGATGGGACAGAGGGAGGGGTTGGGAGGGAGGGGAGTGAGGGAGGGAGGGAGGGGTGGGATTGGGAGGGGATTGGGAGGGAGAGAGGGTGGGGATGGGAAGGAGGGGAGGGGAGGGGAGGGGAGGGAGGGAGGGAGGGGATTGGGAGGAGAGGGGATGGGATTGAGATGGAGAGGGAGGGAGGGATGGGAGGGAGGGAAGAGGGGATGGGAGGGTGGGAAGGAGAGGAGGAGGGGATGGGACAGAGGGAGGGAGGTAGAGTAGGGGACAGAAGGGAGGATAGGAGGGAGGGAGAGAAGGAGGGGATTGGTAAGGAAGGGAGGGAGGGAGAGAGGAAAGGGAGAGAGAAGGAGAAAGGGAACTAGAGAGGGCGATTAGAGGGGGAGATAAGGGAAAGGAGGAAATAGAGATAGAGGGGAGAGGGGTAGGAAAGGGGAAGTAGAACAGGGAAGGGAAAGAGAGAGGAGGAGGGGAGGGGAGGGGAGGAGAGGAGAGGAAGGAGAGATAGGGAGAGGGGAGGAGAAACCGGAAAGATAAGTAGGTAGGGTAGATAAGTATTGGGGAGAGAAGAGGGAAGCAGAGATAGGGAAGAGGGGTAGAGGGGAAGTAGACAGAGGGGAGGGAGAAGGGGAGTGGGAGGGGGGGGAGGGGTAGACACGTGTTTTCCAACGTGGCTCCCGATTCGCTGTTGCCTTTTCTCTTTCTTCCTTTTATTTTTGCCTTTGGTGTGGTTCTTTATCTTTTCTCTCTTTCTCTCTCTCTCTATTCGTCTCTCTCTCTCTCTCCCTCTCTCTCTCTCTATCTATCTATCTATCTATCTCTTTCTCTCTCTCTCTCTTCTCTCTCTCTCTCTGTCTGTCTGTCCTCTCTCTCTCTCTCTCTCTCTCTTCTCCTCTCTCTCTCTCTCTCTCTCTCTCTCTCTCTCTCTCTCTCTCTCTCTCTCTCTCTCTCTCTATCTCTCTCTCTCTCTCTCTCTCTCTCTTCCATTGGATTCTTTTTGTTTAATCTTGCTTTCTATTCTTCTTATTTTGCTGTGCTTTGTTTTTCTTATGAACTGTTTTCTTGTGTGTTTGTATCCACTCTTTATTCATTTCTTTTCTACATCGCTCTTTCACTCCTATTTTCTCTCTCTTTCTGTCCTTTTCTCTCTCTTTTTTCCTCTTTCTTCTCTTTCTTTCTTTTTTCTTGTATCTTTCTTTCTTTCTCTTTCTCTCTTCTTTTCTCTCTTTCTTTCGTCTCTCTCTCTCTATCTCTCTCTCTTGTCTCTCTCTCTCTCCCCTCTCCCTCCCCTCATCCTTATCCTCCCCTCTCTCTCTTTCTTACCTCACCTCCCTCCCTCCAAACATCGGCCTATCCTGCCTTCCCCCCATCCTCTCCCTCGCCACCCTCTCCATCCTTCCCCTTTCTCCCTCCTCCCCCCAATCCTCTCCCTCCACGCCTCCCCATCCTTCCCCCTCTCCCTCCCACCCTCCCACCCTCTCCACTCCTCCCCTCCTTCCCCCTCTACCCCCACTCCCTCCCACTCTCCCTTCTCCCTCCCCCTCCCCCCTCCCATCCTTCCCCATCCATCCCCCCCTCTCCTCCCACCCTCCATCCTTCCCACTCCATCCCCTCCCACCTTCTACTCCTTACCCCTCACCCCCCTCCCTCCTTCCCCCACTCCCATCCCCCTCTCCCTCCCACCCTCCCACGCTCTCCATCCTTCCCCTCTCCCCCACTCCCATCCCCCACCCATCCTTCCCTCCCATCTCTACTCCTTACCCCCACACACACAATGCTCCCTCCTTCCCCCACTCCCATCCCCCCGTCTCCCTCCCACGGCTCTCCATCCTCTACTCCTCCCATCTCCCATCCTCCCCCATTCTTCCCCTCCCCATCCTCTCTCTTACCCACACACCCCTCCCCTCCTTCCCCACCCCATCGCCGCCCCTCCCCCTCCGCACCCTCCCCCATCTCACCTCCTTCCCCCACTCCCATCCTCCCCCATCCTTCCCCCTCTCCCTCCTCCCCCTTCCTTCCCTCTACCCCCCCCTTCCCCCCTTCTCACGTGCTCCGCCATAAGGATGCCGAGAGAAAGGAGATGAGGAACGGATGCCGGGGGATGCTCCAGATTTCGATTGATTTGGTCGGTTGGTTGACTGGCTGACTGATTGACTGATTGATTGATTGATGACTGACTGTGACTGACTGATTGATTGACTTACTGAGTGACTGACTGATTGATTGATTGACTGATTTACTGACTGACTGACTGATTGATTGACTTACTGAGTGACTGACTGATTGATTGATTGACTGATTTACTGACTGACTGACTAACATATTGAATTGACTTACTGACGACTGATTGATTGATTGATTGACTTTAACTGACTGACTGACTGATTGATTGATTGATTAATATTAATTGATTGACTGACTGACTGATTGATTGATTGACTTACTGACTGACTGACTAACATATTGATTGACTTATTGATTTATTGATTGTTTAATTGATTGACTGACTCAATGACTGATTGGCTGATTGTTTTCTTTTTAATTATCGTTTTGACTGACTAATAAACAGATAGATAGATGAATGGATAGATATAATCTGAAAATTTATATAGACTGATAGATAAATAGACATTGATTGCACGACAGAAAGACAGAAAGAAAGACAGGTAAGTAGTTAGATCTATATTCATCTATTTATCTTTCTACATCTATATCTATATCTAATCATATGTATACACACACACATATAGGTATTGTGTGTGGTGGGCCATGTATGTGTGTATAAAAAAGCATACATGCATACATACATGTATATATATACATATGTATATGAATATGTGTAAATATAT
>NW_020870665.1:91889-94389 GCF_003789085.1 Penaeus vannamei | reverse complement strand
GGAGGAAGAGGGAAAAGAAGAGGGAGACAATAAGGGTGGAGAAAGAAGAATGATGGAGGAAAGAGGGAAAGAGGCAGAGGAGGGAGAGATGAGAAAAGAAGAGAAAGTGTAGTAAAGAAGGTAAAGAAAATAGAAGGAAATAATTGTGTACAGAAATGATAAGAAAGATAAAGAAAGGAAAGGGAGACAAAAAGAAAACGATGAAGGAGAATGAAAAGGAATAAAAGAATAAACAGAAGAGAATAAAGCGATATACGGACAAAAGAAGAAAGAGAAAGAGATGAATCAGGAATAGAAGAGGAAGAGGGAAATAAAGAATAAAAACGGAGAGGGGAGCAGCAGCAGAAGAAGGAAGGAGAGAAAGAAGGGGAGAAGAATAGGAGGAGGAAAACGAAGAGGAACGGTGAAGAGAAAATGGAGGAGGAGGAGGAGGAGGAAGGAAGAGGGAAGGAGGGAGGAGAGGAGAGGGGAAGAGGAAGAGGACAACAAAGGCGGGGAGAATGGGAGGACGACGGAAGAGAAGAGGAAGAGAAGAGAGGAGGAGAAGAAGAGTGGAGGAGATGGAAACGAGAGGAGAAGCAAGAAGAGGGCAACGGCGATATTAAAGTGGAAGCAAAGAACAAGACGAAGAAGAAAAGAACATTTTCGAAGGGGAGAAGGAAGCGAAAAAGGAGGAGAAGAGGAGGAGGAAGAAAGGAGAGGAGAGAAAAGGGATGAGGAGGTAAGAGGAGGAGGAAGGAAGAGGAGGAAAGGAGGAAGAGAAGGAAGAGAAAGGAAGGAGGGAGGAGGAGGAGGAAAGGGAGGAAAGGGAGGAGGAAGAGAAGGAGAGGAGAAAAAGGAGGAGGATAAAGGAAGGGTTGGAGGAGGAGGAGAATGAGGAGAAGAAGGAAGGAGGAACAGGAAGACAAGGAGAGAGGAGAATGAAGAGGAGAGAAGGAGGAGGAGGGAGGAAATGAAGAGGAAAAAAATAGGAGGAGTAGGAGAATGAGGAGAAGAAGGAGGAGGAGGAGGAGAAGAATGATAAGAAGAATGAGGAGAATAAGGAGGAGGAGTAGTAGGAAATGAGGAGTGGAGGAAAATGAGGAGGGTGGAGGAGAATGAAGGAAGAATGAGGAGAATGAGGAGGAGGAGGAGGAGGGAGAGGAGGGGAGGTCCGGGGAAGGGGCACGGCAGAGGAAATCCAGAGTTCGATTTTGAATTTGCGTTCTTGGGGGAAATGCGCGCTGGTTAAGATCCGAGGAAGGGGAGGGGGAGGGAGAGGAGGAGGAGCGGGGGGGAGGGCGGGAGGAGGGGGGAGGGCGAGGAGGAGGAGCGGGGGGGAGGGCGAGGAGGAGGAGCGGGGGGGGGAGGGCGAGGCCGAGGGGGGGAGGAGAGGAGGAGGAGCGGGGGGAGGGCGAGGAGGAAGGGAGGAGGGAGAGGAGGAGAGAGCAGGGGGGAGGGCGAGGAGGAGGGGGAGGGGAGAAGGAGGAGAGGAGCGGGGGGGGGAGGGCGAGGAGGAGGGGAGGGAGAGGAGGAGGAGCAGGGGGGAGGCGAGGGGAGGAGAGGGGGAGGGCGAGGAGGAGGAGGGGGGAGGGAGAGGAGGCGGAGCGGGGAGGAGGGCGAGAGGTAGGAGGGGGGGAGGGCGAGGAGGAGGAGGAGGGGGAGGGGAAGAGGAGGGAGGAGCAGGGGGGAGGGCGAGGCAGTAGGGGAGGAGGGCGAGGAGGAGGAGGCAGGGGGGAGGGCGAGGGAGGAGGTGGGGAGGGCGAGGAGGAGGAGCAGGGGGGAGGGCGAGGAGGAGGGAGGAGGCGGAAAGAGGAGGGGGGGAGGGAGAGAGGAGGAGCGGGGGGGAGGGCTATGAGGAAGGCAGAGGGGTAGGGGGAGGGGGGAGGGCGGAGGAGGATGGGGGGAGGGGCTATGAGGAGGGCAGAGGGGAGAGGGGAGGGGGGGAGGGCGGAGGAGGAGGGGCAGGGGGAGGGAGAGGAGGAGGAGCAGGGGGGGAGGGCGAGGAGGGGGAGGGCGAAGAGGAGGGCCAGGGGAGGGGGAGGGCTATGAGGAGGCGAAGGGGTAGGGGGAGGGGGGAGGGCGAGGATGGGGAGGAGGGGAAGGGCGAGGAGGAGGGGGCAGGGGGGAGGGCTATGAGGAGGGCAGGGGAGGGCAGGGGGGAGGGGGGGGCTATGACGGAGGGCGGGGGCGGGGGGGCAGAAGGACCAGGAGAGGGCGGAGGGGTGGTGGGGGGTGGATGGGTGGATGGAGGAACTGCTGGATGGATATTGGGCGTGGATTAATGGGACTGTGCTTGCTTAGTGAATATTATCCGTTTCTGTTAGGATCTCTCTCTCTCTTTCTCTTTCTTTCTCTCTTTCTCTCGCTCCCTCCCTCCCTCTCTTTCTCTCTCTCTCTCTTTCTCTTTCTTTTCTTTTTTCTCTCGCTCCCTCCCTCCTCTCTCTCTCTCTTCTTTCTTTTTTTCTCTCTTCCTCCCTCCCTCCCTTTCTCCTCTCTCTCTTTTCTCTTTTCTTTCTTT
>NW_020870665.1:79389-86889 GCF_003789085.1 Penaeus vannamei | reverse complement strand
GGCATTGGCTTCAGCTCCGATTTTATTCCTTAATGTTTTAACTTCACTTACTCATGCTTACGTGACTGTTATTTTAGCATTTTGTTCATTCCTGAGTGGCTTCGGCTTCGGCACCATTTGTTCCTCATTGGCATTGGCTTCACCTTCGATTGTATTCCATAATATTTTAACTTCTGAACTTACTCATCCTTACGTGACTGCTTTTTTCGCATTCATTCACTCCTGACTGGCCATGGCTTTGGCACCATTTGTTCCTCATTGACATTGGTTTCAGCTCCGATTTTATTCTTCCCTCACTCATCCTTACGTGCCTGTTATTCCTGCATTCGTTCACTCCTGAGTGACCATGGCTTCGGCACCATTCGTTCCTCATTGACCTTGGCTTCGGCTTCGGCTCCGGCTCTATTACTCAATGATCTCAACTTCATCACTTACTCATGACTGTTTTTTCGCATGTTCATTCATCCTGACTGGCTAGATAGCGTTTTATGACCACCATTATTGTTCCTCACTGACATTTTGGTAGTTTGATGACTCCGATTATTATATATATCTTCATATTTTAACTTCGATCCTTACGTGCCTTGATATATTCCTGACATTCGTTTAACATTCATTACTATATATGAGTGATATGGCTTCAGGCTACTCCCCCATATCTTGATTCCTCAATATTTGAGTCTTTTGATACTTGTTACTAGGGACTTGACCGTATATGCATTTCTAATACATTGCAAATTTGAAATCTACTAACTTATCAATGCTTTTATCTACATCGTTAGTATATCTGATACAGATATAGGTTATATAATTTATTCCAGCATTTATGTTCTTAATTAATTCTGCAGATAGGCTTCGGCTTTCATAGGCAACACAATTATGGCATTATCTAATCTGTGACTGAAAATTTAAATCTGTTCTAACGTTTATATACATACCCATAGTGATAGAGAACAGCATAGAAGTTAAATGGAGGTCGTGGTGGAATGAGATTCATGTGCAAGGGGAGGAAGGATAAAAAGAAAAACAAACAAAAGGGGGGTGTTGATGGTTTTAGTATACATGGAGTTTATAGCGATGTATTGAGAAAGTAAAGATTCAAATAGCACCAACGCCACAACAGAAAAGAAAAAAAAGTAAAAAGAGGGTTAAGTAGTGTGCACACATATCGAATTATCGTTCCATTCTAATTTAAGTCTCGAAAAATAGATAAATAAATTAAATAAATTATAAAAAAATATATATAATAATAAACAGACAACTTATTCTATTTCATACACCTTCATATAATGAGTAAGAGAGTAAAGTATATTATATATATATATATATATATATATGATTTATATATAATTAAATATTGGCACCAACACACACACAACCACACCACAGCACACACACACACAACACACGACAACACACACACGCACAAACACACACACCAGAGAGATACGTAGCGCCCGAGAGAATGGCGACAGAGAGAGTGAGATATACATTAATCCGAGGGGGATAGAGGTGGTATAGTTGCATAGGATATGACGAGATGTGGGACGAGAGACGATACTACAAAGATTAATTACCAAAGATTTAGCAATTGTGACAATGGACACATAAGAATAATAATGATCAGATGGATCAAATAGACTACATAATAATTTCATAGATAAGAAGTGAAAGATAAAAGAGACCAGAGGATTGATGAGTAAAGAGAGAAGACGAGAACGAAAAAGAAGAAGAGAGAGAGAAGGAGAAGAGAGATGTAGAATATAATGATATATAAGATATATAGAGTTAGTAGATCTGAAGAAAACTATAGTAGATCAGACAATCTTACTAAATAGATAGATTAGATATTAAAGAGAGATAGAAGAGGAGAAGACCGAGAGAGAGAGAGAGAGACGAGAGGAGAAAGAAAGGACGAGTCCCTATAAGAGGTGAGGTAGATAGCAATGAGTATGAGAGAAATTACGTAGAGGTAAGAAAATAAATGAAAACAAAAGAATAAGTTGAACTAATAAAGATATAGGATATAGAGAAATAAAAGTTAGCGGAATAATGATAAGCTAAGAATCATTTGAATAACTTGAGACAAAGTGTGAAAAGCTGAGTTATTGAGTCAAGACTCCTAGCCCCATTTCCCCCGTCCATCATTTTATTCCCCTGATAGTCCAATAAAGATAAAATATTTCCCCTCGATGAATACCATGTTTCAGTAATAATTTAGTCCGTCTCTCGAATACACTATGTTACACATTACTAAAGAGGCGTTGCTACCACCCTTCTCTCCGACTGCTCTCATCTTTGCTTTCATCAGTACTTCTGTCTACTTTCTTTTCTATTATCTGCGCAATGGTCTGTCTCTCTCTCTCTTTCTCTTATTTCTCTCTGCTTATCTTTCTATCTCGCTCTCTCTCATCGTGCTCTCTCTCTCTCTCTCATCTCTCTCATCTCTCTCATCTCTCTCTCTCATGCGTGTCTTCTCTCTACTCTCTCTCTCAGTCTCTCATCTATCTCTGTCAAGTCTGTACAAGAGAAGGTCATGAATGCTGTCTGTCAATGCTCTCTTTCTCTATCGAGCGTGTTTACAGATATTATCATAAGCGATGTGTACATTAGATAATTGTCTATACTGCAATTTATACAAGAGGATTCTATGCGAATGGTGATCCAAGGTTCTTGTTCATACATTCTTCTAATCTTCTCTACGAGTCTTCTTTCAGTATAAGAAGATTCAACCCAAAGAAGAGAAAGAGAGAAAGAGAGAAGAGAAGAAGAAAAGGAAAAAAATCCGCCGAGAAGAAGAGTTCACACGTAATATAGTTTTCATAGCAATAACGCCACTTTTCTGATAATCTTTCTCTTTTTATATCTAAAATATCTGTCTTTTCTTCTCTCTCTATTTCCTGTTTTATTTTCTTCACCCTTTGTCTCCTCTCCTCTCTCTCCTTATTCCAGAATTCTCTAATTCTCTAGTATTTTCCGTGTCTTGGTTTTATCCTTCGAATCAGATCTTTACGTCATCTTACTTCCCTCTTCTCTTTCTTCCTCCTTCTTCCTGTTGGCTTTGTTCTTCTCGTTCTATAATCTCACACTCAAAGTCAAAGTCAAATTCAAATGATTCCACACTTCGCTTAATCTTAAGTCTTTCATTTGTCTTTCTTGTAATTCTTTTTTTTTTTGTTTTGTTCATTTTCTTAAAGTCAGTTAATCTCGGTCTCTCTCTCTCTCACTCTTCTCCTTTCTCTCTCTCTCTCTTACTCTCCTCTCTCTTCTTCTCTATCTCTCTCTCTCTCTTTCTGCTCTCTCTCTCTCTTTCCTCTCTCTCTCTCTCTCTCTCTCTCTTCTCTCTCCTTCTCTCTCTCTCTCTCTCTCTCTCTCTCTCTCTCTCTCTCTCTCTCTCTCTCTCTCTTCTATATCCCTCTCGATTTACTCTTTTTCCCTCTACATCCCCGTTCTACTTCACCATCTCTTCCTCTCCCCTTCTACCTTTTTAATCTCCTCCCCTTCTCCCTCTTCTCTTTTTCCTTTCCCCTCTTACTTACTTAGCAGCCTCTTTCTCTCTTTCTCTACCGTCTTCTCCTCTAACCTTTTTCTTTCTCTCCCCTTTCTCTTCTCTCTCCCTTTTTTCTCTTTTCCCTTTCTCTAATTCCTCTTTATCCCACTTAGTTCTTCTTTTTCTCTTTGCTTTTAATCTTTCTTCTTTAGTTCTCCCTTCCTCTTTATCACCTTTCCTCTATTCCCTTTTCAGACCCACTCTTTTTCTCATTTATTTCCTCCCCATTTTCTCTCCCTTATCCTTCACTTCCCCTCATCCCCCATTCTTCTCTCTTCTCTTTCCTTAACTCCTTTCCCTTTTCCTTTCCCCTCTTCTGCTCTTCTAATATCTCGCTATCTCCCCCCCCTCTCTCTTCCCCCCCCTCCCCCTCTTCTGTCGTCTGATCCCCCGACCATCCTTCCCTCTCCTCTCCTCCTCTCCTCCTCTAATCCGTTCTCATCCTCCTCTTTCCTTCTCTCCTTCCCCCTCCCCTCCCTCCTCCTCCCCGTTAACCCCCTCGTCCCTCTGACCTTTCTCCTCCCTCCCCCTTTCCTCCTCCCCCCCCCTTTAGGCAGAGCCGAGTCAAGACCTTCCGCTTTTCTTTAACGGCCCCCTCCCCCTCCCCCTCTCCTACCCTCCCTACCCCCCCCCCCCACCACCTGCCCTTCTCCCCTTCCTTCCCTCCCTTCTTACCGATAAATTGTGGGTCGAAACCTATTTTTTGTGCAGCTTGTAGCGATTTGGAATTAGGAAATAAGCCAATTTCCCAATGCCCCCCCCCCCCTCTTCCCCTCCCTGGTTTCTCCTCCTGCCCCCCCTCCCCCTGTCTCAGCTCTGATTTATTTGGAATTAGGAATCAGGAATTAGGGCCTGTAGCCCTTTTTCTTCCTCCGTATATCCCTCTCCTCCCTCCCCCGTCCTCCTCCCTCGCTTCTTCTCTCTCCTCTCCCGCCTTCACCCCCTCTCCCTTCCCCTCCCTCCCTTCCCTCTTCCCCCTCCCTCTCCCTCCCCGCCCTCCTCCCCCCTCTCTCTCCCCCGCTCTTACTTTCCTCCCCCTCCCTCCCTTCCCTCTTCACCCTCTTCCCCCTCCCTCTCCCTCCCCCGCCCTCCTCCCTCCCTCTCCCTGCCCCGCTCTTACTTTTCCTCCCCTTCCCTCCTCCCTCTACACCTCTTCCCTCTCCCTCCTCGCTCTATTTCTCTCTCCCTCCATCGCTCTCTTCCCTCCTTCTCGCTCCCCCGCTCTTACTTTTCCCTCCCCTCCCTCCTCTTCTCTACCACCCATCGTCCCTCTCCCTCCCTCCTACTTCTCCCGCTCCTTCCCCCCTACTTCCTCTTCCTCATTCCACCTCTTCCTCCCCAGTCATTCCTCCCTCTCTCTCTCTTTTATTCCTACTTCTTCCTCCCTTTCCTTCTTCCTTTATTCCCTCCTTATTTCTCCCTCCCTTTCCATCTCCTTCCTCATTCCCCTCTCCCTTTTCTTCTTCTCCCTCCCCCTCTCTCCCCTATCGCTCTCCTCCCTGCACCTCTTTCCCATCATCTCTCCTCTCCCTCCTCCTTCTCCCCCTTTGCTCCTCTTCCTCATCCTTCCCCCTCCCCCTCTCCTCCTCTTCCTCTTCTACCTTCACCTCGCTATTTTAATCCTCATTTTGTAGACCAATGGACTAAAAAAAAAAAAAAAAAAAAAAAAAAAAAGAAAAAAAAAAAAAAAAAAAAAAAAAAGAGAGGGAGAAAATAAAAGAGAAGAAAAGAAAGGTTAATCACACGCTCTACCAATCGAGATTAGCCAGTTCAAATCCTCAACCAGGCAGAATCTCCCTAATCAGAGATTCGCTAATCAGCCCAACTTGATAATCACCCATTTAGACGGTAATTATAATGCTGAGGTTATTAATCACAAGTTAAACCAATCATAAGCGGAGCCAATCAGAGAAATTCAAGAGTACAATCAGTGAAAAGATCTGTAAATCAGGAGATTAGCTAATCAGATGCGTGGCTAATCCAAGACTTTACTTATCAATTGCTCAGCCAATCACACATTCAGACAGCTAGAGACATTGCCAATCGTATGTTCAGGCAATCAGAAGTGCAACCAATCATATAGTTAGCTAATCAGAAATGCAATCAGTCACATAATTCGCTAGTCAGATTGGCAACCAATTACATGATTCGCCAATTCAAAATGAAACCAAACACGTGATTCACCAATCAGTAATGCAATCAGACAGATGATTCGCCATTCAGAAATGTAACCAATCAAGACCACACCTAATCAGAGGATTCGCCAGTCAGATACTCGACTAATCATAAACATAACAATGCTAGGGATCAGCCAGTCAGAAGTAAACCACCATATAGAGGATCAGCCAATCAGAAAAGCCAGTCAGACGATCAGCCAATCAGAAAAAAACCGTCAGACGATCAGCCAATCAGAAAACCCCCTCAAACGATCAGCCAATCAGAAAAAACCCGTCAGACGATCAGCCAATCAGAAAACCCCCTCAGAAGATCAGCCAATCAGAAAAAAACCCTCAGAGGATTCAGCCCAATCAGAAAAGCCAGTAAAGGGATCGCCAATCAGAAAAAAAACCCTCAGAGGATCAGCCAATCAGAGAAAAACCCAGAAGATCAAGCCATCAGAAAAAAAACCTCAGAAGATCAGCCATCAGAAAAAACCCCGATCAGCCCATCCTCAGAGGATCCAATCAGAAAAAAAAGATCGCCAATCAGAGACGATCAGCCAATCAGAAAAAAAAACCCCAAGGATCGCCAATCAGCCAGTCAGACGATCAGCAATCAGAAAAACCCCCTCAAACGATCAGCCAATCAGAAAAACCCCTCAGAGGATCGGCCAATCAGAAAAAACCAGTAAAGGGATCAGCCAATCAGAAAACCCCCTCAAACGATCAGCCAATCAGAAAAAAACCGTCAGACGATCAGCCAATCAGAAAACCCCCTCAGACGATCAGCCAATCAGAAAAAAAAACCGTCAGACGATCAGCCAATCAGAAACTCCCTCAAACGATCAGCCAATCAGAAAAAAAACCCGTCAGACGATCAGCCAATCAGAAAATCCCTCAAACAGCCAATCAGAAAAAAAAACCCGTCAGACGATCAGCCAATCAGAAAGCCCCCTCAGAAGATCAGCCAATCAGAAAAAAACCCGTCAGACGATCAGCCAATCAGAAAAAAAACCCGTCAGACGATCAGCCAATCAGAAAGCCCCCTCAGACGATCAGCCAATCAGAAAAAAAAACCCGTCAGACGATCAGCCAATCAGAAAAAAACCCGTCAGACGATCAGCCAATCAGAAAACCCCCTCAGAAGATCAGCCAATCAGAAAAAAAACCGTCAGACGATCAGCCAATCAGAAAAGCCAGTAAAGGGATCAGCCAATCAGACTGGCCAATCATGGGGTCTCTCTCCGTAACTTATTCATGACTTTTCCTCCGATTTGCATGAGAGTCGAGTTTTAATGATTAAGCTGTCTTTTTTTTTTTTTTTTTTTTTCGAAAACAATGGCTATTTTGTGTGAGTTCTGATGTGTATATCTATGTGTGCCCGAGGGAGGGACGGAGAGAGGAGAGAGAGAGAGAGAGAAAAAAGAGAGGGAGGGAGGGAGGGAGGGAGAGAGGAGAGAGAGGAAGAAAAAGAGAGAGGGAAGGAGGGAGGGAGGGAGGGAGAGAGGAGAGAGACAGAAAAAAGAGAGGGAAAGAGGGAGGGAGGGAGGGAGGGAGGGAGGGAGAGAGAAGAGAGGAGAGAGAAGAGAGAGAGAGAGGAGAGAGAGAGAGAGAGAGAGAGAGAGAGAGAGAGAGAGAGAGAGAGAGAGAGAGAGAGAGAGAGAGAGAGAGAGAATAGATAGATATAGATAGATGGATAGATAGATAGATAGATAGAGAAAGAAAGAGGAAGGGAGAGAGCGGCACAGAGATAGAGAAAGAGAGAGATAGAGAGATAGAGAAAGATAGATA
>NW_020870665.1:64389-66889 GCF_003789085.1 Penaeus vannamei | reverse complement strand
TATCCTTCTTCTTTTCTTCTTTGAGAGAGAGAGAAAGTCTCGAAAATACGCCACTTTTTTTACCTTTCTTCTTCTTCTTCTTCTCCTCCTCCTCCTCCTTCTTCTTCTTCTCCTTCTTCTTTTCTTTCTTTTGATAGAGAGAGAAAGTCTTGTCGAAAATACGCCACTTTTTTTCCCTTTCTTCTTCTTCTTCTCCTCCTCCTCCTCCTTCTTCTTCTTCTCCTTCTTCTTTTCTTTCTTTTGATAGAGAGAGAAAGTCTTGTCGAAAATACGCCACTTTTTTTCCCTTTCCTCTTCTATTCTCCTCCTCCTCCTCCTTCTTCTTCTTTTCTTTCTTTTGATAGAGAGAGAAAAATCTTGTCGAAAAATACGCCACTTTTTTTTCCATTCCTTCTTTTCTTCTTCTTCTCCTCTCCTCCTCCTCCCTCCTTCTTCCTCTTCTTCTTCTCTTCTCTTCTCCTCTCTCCATCTCCTCCTCCTCCTCCTCCCTCCTCCTCCTTCCTCCTCCTCCTCCTTCCTCCCCTCCTCAATCATCATCATCATCATCATCCTCCCCTCCTCCTCCTCCTCCTCCTCCTCCTTCCTCTTCTTCTTTCTTCTGAGAGAGAAAGTCTGGCCGAGAATTATATGAAAAGCAAAAACTTCCTCCTCGGTTGCAGGTTGTTTACGAGTTGGACGAAAGGGTTGATTTATTGCTCGTCCGGAGGCGGAGCGACGGGGATGTACGCACACGTGTATGGATGAATGTCGTATTCTTTATGCGCACACGTAGATGAGTGCATACGGTCATGTACGCATACACTCACGCACGGTTTGGTGTTTGGTATCGCGCGAACGAGTCATGCGCATATGTATTGGCAGATGTATGAGGTCACACGCACATGCACGCACGACACGACGCACACACACACACGCAACACACACACACACACACACACACACACACACACACACACACACAACACACACAACACACACACATGAGCGAAAATATATACATATATACGCGTACATACAAACATGAAAACATACATATGCACATACATATATGCGCACACACACATACATAAATACATACATACACCCATATATAAAAATATATAATACATACATACATAATGATAAATAATCATACGCACACACATGTATACATGCGCACAAACACACATACGTACATACATACATACACCCATATATAAAAATATATAATACATACATGCACAGTGACAAATAATCATACGCACACACATGTATACATGCACACAAACGCATACGTACATGCATACACTCATAAAAGTACCCGAGCATACAGTGCCACACAAATCCCCCTTTCCCCTTTCCTTTAATAATGAGATCCTTTTCTCATGCTACTCCCCCCCCTCTTTCTTCCCCTCTCTTCCATCCCCTCTCCTTCCCTTTCATTGTCCCTTCCCTCCTTATTCCCCTTTCGTCTTTTCTTTGCCAAAGAGCGTGTAATATCGACTGTCAACCACAGTGCTGCCACCTGGTGACCATTACCGCAAGTGCCGATGTAACCCATGTGTTCCCCGGGGTTATTACTTTACCAAGCCACGGGGGGCTGGGTGGTGGGAAGGGGGGGGGGCAAACAAAATTTGTCGGCCATTTGTGTTCGCTAATAACATTTCATCTCTCTCTCTCTCTCTCTCTCTCTGTCCCTTTCTCGTTCTTTTCCTCTCCTCTCTCGCGCGATATCTCTCTCTCTCTCTCTCTCTCTCTCTATCCTTGTTTTGCTCTTTCTCATTCATCTCTCTTCCTCGTTTCTCACTCTGTTTTTCTTTGCCCCTCCCCTCTTCTCTTTATTCTTTATCTCTCTCTCTCTCTCTCTCTCTCCCTCTCTCCCTCCCTCTCTCCTCCCTCCCTCTCCCTCCCTCCCTCCCTCTCCCCCACCTCTCCCTCTCTCTCTCTCTCTCTCTCTCTCTCTCTGTCTCTCTCTCTCTCTCTCTCCTCTCTCTCCTCTCTCTCTCTCTCTCTCTCTCTCTCATCTCCCTCTCTCTTCTCCTCTCTCTCTCCTCTCTCTCTCTCTCTCTCTCTCCTCCCTCCCTCCCTCCCCCCCCCTTCCCTCCCATCTCTCTCCTCGTCCTCCTCTCCCCCCTCTCCCTCCATCCTCCCCACCCCACCCTCTCTCTCTCTCCCTCCCTCTCTCCACATGCTTTTAACCAAAAGTAATGGAATAATCGTATTATCATTTTTTTGATTATGATTATGTGAGGGAAGGGTAATACGCCGCCATGACCTGCTCTTTATTGCCAGCCAGTTGTAATCAGTTTTTCTTCCATAAATCCTCTTGAAAAAGGAGAGGAAGAAGAATATAAGAGGAGATTTCTCTCCTTTCGAACTGCGCGGAAGAAGGAAGAAGGACGAAGGAAGGAGGGAGAAAAGAAGGAAAAGGAAGAAGAAGGAAGAAGGAAGAAGGCCTCTTGAAAAAGGAGAGGAAAAATATAAGAGGAATTTTCTCTCCTTTTCGAAGCTGCGGGAAAGA
>NW_020870665.1:55000-60867 GCF_003789085.1 Penaeus vannamei | reverse complement strand
AGAGAGAGAGAGGAGAGAGGAGAGAAGAGAGATAGAGGAGAGAGAGAGAGAGAGAAGAGAGAAGGAGGGACAGACAGACAGAAAGAGAGAGAGAGTAGAGAAGAGAGAGAGAGAGAGGATAGAGGAGAGAGAGAGAGAGAGAGAGAAGAGAGCAGAGAGAGAGAGAGAGAGAGAGAGAGAGAGAGAAGAGACGGAGACAGAGAGAAGAGGAACAGAGAAAGACACAGAATGGGGGAGTAGAAAGCGAGAAGGATTTTAGACAAAAGGGGGGAGAGGGAGGGAGGATGATAATGTAAGCTTGTGATGAAGATAATGGCGATAAGGGCCTTTCTAATGGTAATGGTGATGGAGATGAATAAGGGGAAAACATGAATAAAGCCAAGAAAGGGGAAGAAACGGTGTGGATGAAGGAATGAGAGATTGAGCCTGTCATCGAGAGAGAAAGAGAGAAGAGAAGAGAGAGAGAAAGAAGAGAGAGAGAGAGAGAGGAGAGAGAGAGAGAGAGATTAGATAGATAGTAGATAGATAGATAGATAGATAGATAGATAGATAGATAGAGAGAGAGAGAGAGAGAGAGAGAGAGAGAGGGGGCGGAGAGACATAGACATAGATAGATAGATAGATAGATAGATATATAGATAGATAGAGAGAGAGAGAGATAGAGAGAGAGACGAGAGAGAGAGAGAGAGAAGAGAGAGAGAGTAAGAGAGAGGGGAGGAGAGAGAGAGAATGCAGAGAGAGAGAGAGAGAGGAGAGGAGAGAGAGAGAGAGAGAGAGAGAGAGAGAGAAGAGGAGAGAGAGAGAGAGAGAGAGAGAGAGAGAGGAGACTGACAGAGAGAGGGAGGAGAGAGAGAGAAGAGAGAAGAGAGAAGAGAGAGGGAGAGGAGAGGAGAGAGAGGAGAGAGATGAGAGAAAGAGAGAGAGAGAGGAGAGAGAGGAGAGAGAGAGAGAGAGAGAGATGGAGAGGAGCAGAGAGATGACAGAGAGAGAGAGAGAGAGAGGAGAGAAGAGAGATAGATAGATAGAGAGAGAGAGGAGGAGAGGAAGAGAGAGAGAGAGAGAGAGGAGAGAGAGAGAGAAGAGAGAGAGAGAGAGAGAGAGAGAAGCGAAGCGGGAGGCAGGATATGACAAAGTGTTAAGGAACGACATGGTCTGAAGTGCCGCTGATGACCATTGTGAGGGATGGGAGAATGAGGAAGAGGAGGAGAGGAGAGAGAAGATGAAAACGGATGAACAAGGTAATAGATGAGGGAGATAGAGTAGGGAGGAAATACCATAAGAGAGGAAATAGGAGAAATGGGAAATGACTCGAGGGAAATATCTGGCAATTATAAGTAGTTATTCGTTTTTCATTTTCTGTATACACCCCTTTCGTTGTCTCTCTCTTTCTCTTCTTTCTCTCTTCTCTCTCTCTCTCTCTCTCTTCTCTCTCTCTCTCTCTCTCTCTCTCTCTCTCTCTCTCTCTCTCTTCTCCTTCTCGCTCTCTCTCTCTCTCTCTCTCTCCTCTTCTCTCTCTTCTTCTCTCTCTCTTCTCCCCTTTTCATCTCTCCTCATTCCCTTATCCCAATCACCTACATTCGCAAAGTGTCACGAGACAATGAAACAAGTCATAGTCCCCCCTCCCATTGTGACATTCCCGTTTTCTATGCTCCCCCCCATCAGCTGATTTTGTCAATGCGATGTCCGCTCACACAACCAGCCATTCATAACACCGATAATACAGACCGGTGAGTTCCTATTGGTCCGCGCCGCTGCTGATTGATAGAGCCCGCACCTCTAGCTCGTGTTTGTTAAATTCTAAATGAATGTGCGCCGTATTTGCATAATTTGAGTTCATCAAATCAAGACATATTGAGATGGAGGTTGGAGGCGCAGTGTTTGCTTGTATTGTGATTGGGATAATTGTGTGTTCGTGTGCGTGTGCGTGTGTGTGTGTGTGGGTGTTTTCGCTTGATTGTGTTTATCTGGGTGTGTTCGAGTGTATGTGTATGTTCCTGCGGGTACGTTTGTTGGCATGTGTGTATGTGACTGTGTATGCGAGCGCGTGTGCATGAGTGCTGTGTGTGTGTGTGTACGCGTACGTGTGTATGTATGTATATGTGTGAGTATGTTTGGCCAATACATATCCAACTATGTACACGACTTAAAACACACACACCACTCACACAAACACCCACACCCACACACACACACGCACACACACACACGCACACACCACACACGCGCATACACAGTGCAATCCCACCCACACACCCATTTATACAGACACCCACAACCGTACCTGCAAAAATTCATTACACCCCCCCCCCTCCCTCAAAAAAAAAAAAAAAAAAAGGCATTAGTCCTTAACTATCTAGATAAGCCCTCTTAATAGACTTATCCTTAATGATCAGGAGCTCTATGCATAATGACTTCGCTAATTGCCTTGTGTAATGACCATGCCAAATGACCAATGAACTGCCACGCTGATCTCCAGGGCGGGAAACTATGGTGGGGTGGGGGGGGCTAATGAGGGGGTGGGGGAGGTTAATTATAGTTAATGCATCATTATTGGTATGGTTATTCATATTGTTCTACTATACTCATAATTAATATAATTGTTTTTTAATGCTGTTTTTTTCATCATGATTACTTATATAATGATCATTGCAATATTGTTTTTATTGTTATTATTGTTATTTTATATTATATAATTATCATTATCATTATTGTTATTATTATTATTTTTATTATTATCTTCATTATTATTACTATTATTATCATTATTATTAACATCATCATTATCCTCCTCCTCCTCCTCCTCACCATCATCATCCATCATCATATCATCATCATTATCATCACCCTCATTATCATGATAATGAAAATGATGATGATAATTATTACCATTCTCATCCTTTTCATCATTATTGTTATTATTACTCATCATTATTGTTATTATCATTACTTTCTTATTATCATCCTTATTATTACCATCATTGTTATTATTATCATCATTATCATTTTAACTATTATCCCAATCTTTATCATTATCAGTAGTAACAATATCAATATTAATGATAATGCTAAAGGTGGTAATGACACTAATATTACTACATTACCACCACTGTTGTTATCAATATTGAAATATTAGATTAAATCATAATAAACATCAATACAGTTTGATAAGAACAGAGATGATAATAAAACAGAAACAAATGATAACAAAAGTATTTATTTTTATTTTCTCTCTACTTCACCATGCTTCCATTTATCGCTTCTTCTCGATTCTTCTCTTCCTCAATTTGTCTCCATTCTTCTATTATTCTCTTTCTCTCCATTTCTCTCTTTTTTCTCGATTCTCCTCTTCCTCTCTTTGTCTCCATTCTTCTATTATTTTCTTTCTCCCTATTTCTCTTTCTTTTTTCGAATTTTATCTCCCCCTCTTTGTCTCCATTCTTCTCTTCTTCTCTTCCATTTCTCTCTTTCTCTCGATTCTTCCCATCCTCTCTTTGTCTCCATTCTTCTCTTCCTCTCTGTCTCCCCTATTCTCTCTTCTCTCTCTTCCACCCCCTTCTTCTCCTCTTCCTTACTTTTCATTCGTTATCCTTTCTTTCTTCTCCTTGCTTCGCCATTCCCCGCCTGCCTCCCAAAGCACTGATTAGGCCAATTGCTCGGGGTTTCAAATTCGATTTTCATTTCTGAGAAAGTGGGAAAGGAGTGTGTGAAAGAGAGAGAGAAAGAGATAGATAGATAGGTAGGTAGGTTAGATAGATAGATAGTAGATAATAGATAGATAGAGATAGGTGAGAGAGATAGAGGAGATAGAGAGAGAGAGAGAGAGATTGGAGAGAGATGAGAGAGAGAGAAGAGAGAGAGAGAGAGAGAGAGAGAGAGAGGAGAGAGAGGAGAGAGAAGAGAAGAGAGAGAGAGAGAGAGAGAGAGAGAGAGAGAGAGAGAGAGAGAGAGAGAGAGAGAGAGAGAGAGAGAGAGAGAAGAAGGAGAGGAGAGAGAGAGAAGAGAGAGAGAGAGAGAGAGAGAGAGAGAGAGAGAGAGAGAGAGAGAGAGAGAGAGAGAGAGAGAGAGAGAGAGAGAGAGAGAGAGAGAGAGAGAGAAAGAAAGAGAGAGAGAGAGAGGGGGGGGAGAGATATATATATATATATAATATATTATATATATATAATATATATATATATATATATATATATATATATATATATATATATATATAATATATACAACGATTATGCACAAACATATCTTGTCAATTCTATTTTTAGCATCTAACACCTGCATTCTCTTTTCCCAGATGACTGTGAATGGGTAAGATCAGCTGACGTCGTGGCGGGATCTTCACTTGGTCCAAGTAAAGCCGTAAATACATTCAGTAGTGAGATAATAATACATAAGTAGTGAGAAAATGTATTTGCGAAAATGTGAGAAAATGTATTTGCGAAAATAGACTCACATACTGTTTATCATATACGTACATATCTGTTGCGGATATTGATATATACATACATACATACGTACATACATACATATGTTCGTCATTACGTGTGGTTATATATAACAGCCATGCATATATACTCATAAACACATACAAACCCACGTATTGTAAATTCAAGGCATACATACATTCACACATACATGCACATTCCCTATTAAAAGGACTGGCGTGATAACCGGTTGTTTTGCAAATTTGTTTTCAAATGACATTTGTAACATTCAAAATCATTTTCTGTTCTCGTTTGGAAGCGATATCAGGGGATTCTCTCAACCATGAAGAATGTATATGTATTTTTTTTTATATCTGACTTTTATATGCATTTTTCACTTTTATCTTTGCGCTCGTGCCCTCATTTTTATCAGCTGTCGCCAATTTTATCTTCCGCCAATAAAAAAATATAGTTGATTAATATGCACTTCGTCGAATGCAGGGAACATAACATCAGAACAAAAGTATTGCAAATTGAAATGAAAAGTTTTACACAATGAAAAAGAAAAAGGGAGAGAAGAGAGGCGCAGAGAACGTGACAAAGAATAGACAAAAGAAAAATACAAATGAGCTGTTCATTCCGTCCCTAAAATTGTCTTTCACCGGACGGACGAATTTTGAATTCCAGCGCGGGAATTTGCTTCTCTTTCCTTTTTATTTCTTCTAATTTCTTTTTGAAAACATAACTTCCTATTGAAGCCGATGAAGGCATTTCTCTATTATATCTAACGGAAAAGAGATATCTCTATCCGCTCATCGAAACTGATACAGGAAATCGAACGCGGAGCCTTCGCGCCAACCGCGTCCGAAAGTGGGCTAATTAACGGCTAGGTTATTAGACTATATAATTAAACGCTCCGCTCGCAGCTCCACCGTTAAAGTCGCATTAGATTTCAGACCGGAACAAACGATCGGAAAATTAAGACGTAGCTAGGAAGCTGTCTCATTAATTAGGAACGTTCATATTTACAGAGACTCGAAGCCGAGTGCGCGAGATTTCGGACGTCACGGCACCATGGGGGACGGGGAGGGGGTATGGCAAGGGTTGGAAAGGTGGGGGGAGGGAGGGGGGAGGGGTAGGAGAGAGGGGGAAAATGACGGGGAAGGGGGAGGGGAGTGGGGGAGGGGGAGGGGACAGTGGTAGGGGAAGACACCGAGAGGAGAAGGGTAGGAGAGGGAGAAGAGAACGTGTCCGAATGGGTGCACCTTTGACCTCCTTAAGTTGTGGAGAGACCGAGTTATGGCGCCTTTGGGGAACAGAAAGAGCGAGAGCAAGATGGAAGTGTGAGAAGCTGCTCCCTCGCGAGACGGCGCGAGACTGGAGCTGAAGTTTCTTGAACTTTGAAGAGGTTGGAGTATGTTTTCTTGAATAGATATCGCTTGATGCTCT
>NW_020870665.1:37500-42500 GCF_003789085.1 Penaeus vannamei | reverse complement strand
TAATTTTATATTGTATATATGTTGATGTGGTATACTGTATTTGTTCTATTAGTATGCTTGTAGTGTGTGAATGTTAGCGTATACATTATAAATAAGAGTGAATAGGATTACTATATTGTATGTGTGTATGTGTGCGTGTGTGTATGTCTATGTGTGTGCTCTCGTATCTATCTATCTATCCATCTATCTATATATCTAGCTATCCATATATCTATCTATCTATCTATCTATCTATCCATCTATCTATCTATCCATCTATCTATCTATCATCTATCTATCTATATATCTATCTATTAACTATCTATATCTATCATCCATCCATCTAACTATCTATCCATCTATCCACCTATCTATCTATCTATCTATCCATCTATTCTAACATCATTTCTATCTATCATCTATCTATATCATATCTTATCTATATGTATGGACATTTTCTATCGGCCGCATGTGACTTAAAGGGCCAAATCAAATGGGAATTAAGGGAATTAAGGGCCAAATTAAGGGCCCAAGAGCACCCGGTTGAGTATTCTGTTCGGAGGCTCAATCGAGAGCTAATAGAAATGTGTTTTGGGCCGGTGGGATTTTCTCGTCTAACTTTAGCCTCAAGAGAGCGAGGGAGAGGGAGGAGAGGGAGAGGGAGAGGGGAGGGGGAGGGGGAGGGGTGAGAGGGAGAGGGAGAGGGAGAGGGAGAGGGAGAGGGAGAGGATGGAGAGGGAGAGGAGAGGAAAGGGGGGGGGGAGGGGAGGGGGAGAGGGAGGGAGAGAGGGGAGAGGGAGAGGAGGGAGAGAGGGAGAGAGGAGAGGAGAGCGGGATGGAGAGGTGAGGGATGAAAGGAAGAGGGGAGAGGGATGGAAAAGGGGAGAGGGGAAGAGGGAGAGGAGAGAGGGTGAGGAATGAGAGAGGGAGAAGGAGATGCGAGAAGGAGAGGGATGGGGGGAGATAAAGAGGGAGAGGGCGCGGGCGCAGGGTGAGGGAGAGGGCGGGACCTGATGTTGGTGTTGCTCTTCCTCTTTTCTTTTATCTATCTCTTCCTCTCCCTTGCTTTCTGTCTGTCTGCCTGTTTTTCCTTCTCTCATTCTCTTTCTCCTTGTCTGGCTCTGTATACATCCAACTCTCTTTTCTCTTCCCTTTTCTCTTTGTTATCTCTTCTCTTTCTCCATCTCTCTTTTTTATGTTCTTTTTTCTCTCCCTCTATCTTTCTCCCTATTTTTTCCATCTCTCTTATTTTTCTCTTTATAAGTATTCGCTTATATTCAGAATTTCTCAGATACTTTTTTTCCTCCCCTAACTTCTCTTTTATTCCTCTTTTCTTGCCCATCACCTCCTCCCTTCTCCTTCTCTCTTTTCTCTCTTTCTCTCTCTCTCTGTCTATCTCTCTCTCTCTCTCTCTCTCTCTGCCTCAGTCTCTGTCTCCGTCTGTCTGTCTCTCTCATTCTCCCTCCCTTTCTCTCTTTTTCCTCTTTATCCTTTTCTCTCTTTTTCTCTTATCCTTTTCTCCCTTTTTTTCTCTTTATCCTTCTCTCTCACTTCCTATCCCCCCCCCCCACCCCGTATCCATCGGCCCGCCCCGCTCAGCCCTATTTCCTATTGTGTTCAACTTTCCTCATTTCAGTCCACAACGCTCCATGGCCACAGGAACAACCGCCGACCATGACGCTCTCTCTCTCTATCTCCCTCCTCTCTCTCTTTCTCTCTCTTTCTCTCTGTCTGTTCTGTCTCTCTCTGTCTTGTCTGCCTGTCTCCCTCTCTTTGTCTCTGTCTCTGTTCTCTTCTGTCTCTTTCTGTCTCTTTCTCACTTTCTTTCTTTCTCTGTCTCTCTCACCTCCTCATCCTTTTCTCTCCCTCCCCCTCCCCCTCCCTCTTCTCCCTCCCCCCTCCCTCTTCCCTTTCTCTCCTTCTCCCTCCCTCTCTCTCCCTCACCCCCCCCCCCGCCCCGACCCAACCGAAAACTCAGGTCGGAGTCAAAGGCAGATCAGCTGTTGAGAGGAAATGAACGAAGGCGCTTTGTACCCACAGGCTGTAGCTAAGCGGGTTGTGTCTTTGTTCTCGAGGGAGAGGAGGGAGTGGGGGAGTGGGGTGAGGGGGTGGGGGAGTTGGGGAAGTGGGTGATGGGGGGGGGGAAGTGGGGGAGGGTTTAGTTTAGGAGTGGGGGTTGGGGAGTGGGGGGAGTGGGAGAGTGGGGCAGGGTTAGTTTAGGGTGGTGGGGTTGGGGGTGGGGGGGGAGTGGGAGGAGTGGGAGAGTGGGGAGTGGAGGTGGGGAGGTCAGTTTGGGGAGGGATGGGGTGTGGGAGTAGGGGTTGGGATAGAGGAGGAGTGGGGTTAGGGGGAAGGAGAGTTTGGGGCTGGAGTGGGGGTGGGAGTGGGGGGTTGGGATAGAGGAGGGGAGTGGGGGTTTGGGGGAGGAGAGTTTGGGGTTGGGGTGGGGGTTGGAAGTAGCGACGTGAGAAGAGGTTGGGAGAATGGAGGCTGGGAAAGTGGGAGTGTGGATCGGAGTGGAGGGGGAGTGGGAGTTGGCATGAGGGTAGGAGTGGAGTTAGGTGAAATCTGGGAAGGGGGTTGGTTATTGGGGCTGAGTGTATTGGAGGTTGGGAGTGGGGTGGAGTAAGGGCTGCGAATTGGGGCGGGTGTGTGGAGTGAGATGGAGGGGGCAGGATGGAATTGAGAATAAGGTTGTGGGTTCGAGGGAGGGCAGGAGGGTGGGAGTAGGAATGGGGAGAAGATAGGAATGGGGCGGGAGTTGGGGGGTGAGTTCAGTTGGGGAGTCCAGCGGAGTGGGTAGGTGGGGATTGGGAGTGGTGCTGAGGGGTCGGGGGGCATGAATCGTGGGGTGGAAAGGGTGGTAGGAGAGGGGAGTGGGGTGGGATGACAGGCTGGAGGGAGAGAGTGGGAGCAGAATGGGATGGAGTGGGGTAGAATGGGGATGGAGTGGGGTAGAATGGGGATGGAAGTGGGGGTAGAATGGGGAATAATGGGATGGAGTGGGGTAGAATGGAGTGGGGATGGACTGGGAATAGAATTGGGATGGAATTTTGCGGAGTGGGAACGGAATGGGGCCGGGATGGGAATGGAGTGGTCGGGAGGGGGGTGGGGGGTAGGTTGGATGGGGCAGACAAACAACCCTCTCCCCCCCCCCCCCGCCACACCAACTCCAACCTGAATTAAATTCCCAGTGTTGATTTTCCTCGTTAAAGTCTGGGTAATTCAAAAAAAAAAAAAAAAAAAAATCCACAAAAAAAAATTAATGATATAAAGTGTGTTTCTTCTCGAGCAAAACATTCTAGAATCTTTTTCTTTCTTTATCTATTTACTTTTTATTTAGGAGGGAGTCGGGGGGAGGGGGGGAGGGGGGCATTTGCCTGTGTGTCTTCTCTCTTGATTTACACTTTAATTCAATTTGAATCGTGTTGATTCACTTTTTTTTCTCTTTGTCTTTTGGTTACTGAGTTGTTCTTCCCGTTTTTTCCTTACTTCTCTTTCTCATTCCTTCTTTATCGCATTTTCTTATTCTCTCTCTCTCTCTCTCTATACTTATCTCTCTCATTCTTTCTCTTATCTGATAGTCTCTCTTTATCGTGCCACAAGTCTCTCTTCTTTTTTCTTCTTGCTATTCGTACACGATGTTTCGCACTGCGCCTCTCGCGTCCTTTCTGTTCGAAATGGACTTCCCATCGCCACTATTCGCACCATAAATCTCGGGTGCTTTCTATTCCAACAAGTTCTACCGCCACTATTCGCACAGCGCCTTTCGCGTTCCTTCCATTATATAGGGTTATTCTACCGCCACTATTCGCACCGCACCTCTCGCGTCTTCTCTAGTCTATATGGCGTTCCTGCCTCTACTATTCGCACAACGCGTCTCGCCTCATTTGGTCGAAGCAATCATTCATTCACCCAATCGACCCTCCGTTCGAATCCATTGGGTTGGAGTACACGAACCGAGAAGCGAGGATCGAAAATAGGTTATAAAGAACATAAGAGAAGAGAAACGCACTGAAATGGAAAGGATAGAGTTCGAGAGTCAGACAGACAAACAGACAGAGAGACGAAGAGGGTGAAAAGACACAAAAAATTATATGTCGAGCCTTTCCGTCACCCTGCGTTCGAATGTGTGCAATCTCTGCCACCTGAAAAAAGTACGTGATTATCTTGACATATTATATCGATTCTATCGTTTCACTTAAAAAAGTAAGAAATAAAAGAAAAGGAATATTTTTTATATCTGTTTAGTCCGTCGGACAAGTAAACAACAGCAATAATTATAATGATAATAGTAATAATATCTTATATTTTTACTCCTGCTAGGGGTGACAGTAGCATTGATAATGATGATAATACAAAAACAAAAATAATTCTAAAAATGAACACTGAGGTAAACGCTCACAACAACAACAATAACCATTGAAAAAAAAGAGCAATGAGGCGAATGCATACAACAACTAAAATCCCCATAAAAAATCGAGCACTGAGGTGAATGCGTACAACAAGCTCCTCCGGGAAGGTAAATAAACGCGAGGGCCTGATGCCATTAGCAGCCACAATAAGCCCTTGTAACCCAATACCCTTCGTAATAGGTTCGGATCCTTTGAGAAATCCTCGCGTGTTGGAAGGGCTTCGGATCCTCTGAGCGGGAGTGTCTCTTCGCCTTCTTCTTCTTCTTCGTTGTCGTTTGGCGGTTGGCTCTCGTTCCTTCGGGGGGGGCGAGGGGGGGAGGGGGAGGGAGGAGGAGGAGGGAAGGAGGCGGGGGGTGTGGGGAGGGAGGGAGGAGGGAGGAGGGAGGGAGGAAGGGTGGGATGTGTGGGAGGGAAGGAGGGGGTGATGTGGGAAGGGAGGGAGGAGGAGGGAAGGAGGGAGGGGATGGGGGGCAGGGAGGGAGGGAGGAGGGAGGGAAGGGGGGGGGGATGTGGGGAGGGAGGAGGAGGGAGGGAAGGAAGGGGTGGGATGTGGCGGGAGGGAGGGAGGGAGGAGGGAAGAGGGGGGGATGTGGGGAGGGAGGGAGG
>NW_020870665.1:17500-22500 GCF_003789085.1 Penaeus vannamei | reverse complement strand
TCGTCGGATATGGACCACACCATCTCCATAGGTAAGTGGCTCGTCTTTGTTTATTTGTGTTTGTTTATCGGTCTGGTTGTTGATGGTGTCATTGCGGTCGCGGTTATTGTTATATACTGAAGTTGTTGTAGCTGTTACCATCATTATTATTGTTATTGTTGTTGTTGTTGACATTATTGTTGGTATTATCATTGATATTGTTATTATCATTACTATTATCATTATTATCATTATCATTATCATTATCACTCTTCTTCTTCTTCTTCTTCTTCATATTTTGTTATTATTATTATTATTATTATTATTATTATTATTATTATTATTATTATTATTATTATTATTATATTTATTATATTATTATTATTATATTATTTATTATCATTATATTTATTATTATTATTTATTATAATTAATATTATTATTATTATTGTTTATTATTATTATTATTATTATTATTTATTATTATTATTATTATTATTATTATTATTATTATTATTATTATTATTATCATTATCATTATTAATATTACTATGATTATCATCATCATTGTTATTATTGTTATTAGTTTATTCATTCACATCATTGTTATTTATTGTTATTATCATTATTATTATTATTATTATTATTATTATTATTATTATTATTATTATTAGTAGTAGTAGTAGTAGTAGTAGTAGTAGTAGTAGTAGTAGTAGTAGTATCATTATTAGCATAATTGTTATTATTATCACTATTATTATTTTTATTGTTTTTTATTTTATTTACATTTGTACTTATCATCATTATTATTGTTGTTGTTATTGATTTCATCATGATTGATATTATTACCATTTTTATTATTATTATCATTGCTGTTATTATAATTATTTATATATATAACTATATTTTTCTTATTATTGTTATTATAATTATTATCAGTATCATTATTATTATTGTTTATATCTATGATTATATTCTTCTTCTTCTTCTTATCATTATTATCTATAATATCATTTATATCCTTATTATTTTCATTTATATTATCATTCATATTACTATTATTAATGTTATTAGCATTATTACCATTACCATTATTATCTTCATTGTTGTTATTCTTATTTTGTTATCATTTTCATTATAATTATTACTTTTATTATCCTTATGAAGCTTATCATTAGCAGTGTTATAATGATAATGATAATTATGATAATGATTCTTATTATCATTGCCATTATTGTTGTTGTTACTGTTCTCTCTCCTTCCTTCTGTGTCTCTTACAATTTCTCCTTCCATCTCACTTTTTCCCTCCCTCCCTCCCCATACCTACCCTCCTCCCTCTCCCTCCTCTTTCTCCCTCCTCCCTCCCTCCCTCTTTTCCTCAGTCGCCTCAAAAAAAAAAGATACATTAATTTACTTATTTAGATGACAAAAAAAGAAAGGAAAAAAATCCCCGATAGGCCTATTTTCTAGCAGCATCCCCTCCCCCACCCCCTCCCCCCTTCAATAAGCTTCCCCCTCTCTCTCCCCCTCGTCCTCCCTTCCTCCTCCTGTCTCTCCCCTCTTCGTCGGTATCCCTTTCTCCCGCCTCCCTCCTCCTCCCTCCCTCCTTCCCTCCCTCCTCCCTTCCTCCCTCCTCGTCCCTCCCTTCCTCCCATCTCCTCCTCCCTCCTTCCCTCCCCCTTTCTCTCTCCCTCCTCGCTCCTATCTCTCTCCCTCCTCCCTCCTCCCTTTCCCCTCTCGCCCCACTTCTTTTCTCTCCTTTTCTCCTTTCTCGTGTCTCTCTCATTTTTCCTCCTACTTCGTCCTTCTTCCTCTTTCCTCCTTCTCCTTCCTCCTCTCTCATCCTTCTCGCTCTCTTTTTCCCGCTCCGTCTCTTCTTCGCTTTCCTTTCTTTCCTCTTTCTCTTCCCTTCTCTTCTCTTTCCCTCCTCTTACTCCCATCTCTCCCTCCCTCCTCTCCTCCCCCTCCCCTTCCTATTCCTCCCCCCCTTTTTTTTTGCTTCTCTTCCTCTCTTCCTATTTCCGTTTTTTTTTCTTCTCTCCCTTTCTCCCTTCTCGCTCCCCCCATCTTCCAGGTGTTTGAGAGAGGAGGAAGGAGGGAAGAAGAGGAGAGGAAGAGATAGGGAGTGAGCGAGTGAGTGAGCGAAGAAGGTGAGTGAGCAAGTGAGTGAGTGAGTGAGTGAGTGAGTGAGCTGAGAAGAGTGAGTGAGAGAGTGAGTGAGCGAGTGAGCGAGTGAGTGAGTGAGTGAGTGAGTGAGTGAGCGAGTGAGTGAGTGAGCGAGTGAGTGAGAGTGAGTGAGTGAGTGAGGAGTGAGTGGAGTGAGTGAGCGAGTGAGTGAGAAGAGTGAGAGTGAGCGATTGAGTGAGTGAGTGAGCGAGTGAGTGAGTGAGTGAGTGAGCGATGAGTGAGCGAGCGAGTGAGTAGCGAGTGAGTGAGTGAGTGAGCGAAGTGAGCGAGCGAGTGAGTGAGTGAGTGAGCGAGTGAGTGAGTGAGTGAGCGAGTGAGTGAGTGAGTGAGTGAGCGAGTGAGCGTGAGTGAGCGAGCGAGTGAGTGAGTGAGTGAGCGAGTGAGTGAGTGAGCGATTGAGTGAGTGAGCGATTGAGTGAGTGAGCGGAGTGAGTGAGTGAGAGCGAGTGAGTGAGCGAGTGAGCGAAGTGAGTGAGTGAGTGAGCGAGCGAGTGGGTGACTAAATGAGTACGAGTGCGGTGAGTGAGTGACTGAATGAATTAATGAGTGTGAGTTAATGTGTGAGTAAGTGAGTGAGAAATTATTCGTGTGAGTAAGTGAGTGAGAAATTATTCGTGTGAGTAAGTGAGTGAGAAATTATTCGTGTGGTTAAGTGAGTGAGTGGGTTAGCCGGTGAATGAATATGTAAATAAGAGAAAGAGGAGGAAGAGAACGAAGGAAAGAATGACAGAAAGAGAGAAATAAAGAAATGCGGAGAAAAAGAAAAAGAGTGGGGAATAAAAAGAAAAGAAAGGAGAGAGATTGAGAAGAGAGAGAGAGAGAGAGAAGAGAGAGAGAGAGAGAGAGAGAGAGAGAGAGAGAGAGAGAGAGAGAGAGAGAGAGAGAGAGAGAAGAGAGAGAGAGAGAAGAGAGAGAGAGAGAGAGAGAGAGAGAGAGAGAGAGAGAGAGAGAGAGAGAGAGAGAGAGAGAGAGAGAGAGAGAGAAAGAAGAGAGAAAAGAAGAGAGAGAGAGAGAGAGAGAGAGAGAGAGAGAGAGAGAGAGAGAGAGAGAGAGAGAGAGAGAGGAGAGGGGGGGGAGGGAGAAGGAAGAGTGATGCTTGTCACCAATGAATCCTATCTAGTAATTATTTTTGCAAACGAAGTTATTTAGCAGAACTTGTGTCCCTGTGTGCATATTTGCGTGTGTGTGTGTGTTATATGTAGTGTGTGTATGTGTGTGTGCGTGTGTTTTATGTTTCTGTGGTGTGTGTTTTTGTGTGTGTGTGTGTGTGTGTGTGTGTAATTTAAGAAAGAACAAGAGAAAGAAAGAGCGAAAAAAGAGAGAGCGAGAGAGAGAGAGAGAGAGAGAAGAGAGAGAGAGAGAGAGAGAGAGAGAGAGAGAGAGAGAGAGAGAGAGAGAGAGAGAGAGAGAGAGAGAGAGAGAGAGAGAGAGAGAGAGAGAGAGAGAGAGAGGACGAGATAGAGCGAGAGAGCGAGATAGATAGATAGATCGAGAAAAGATTGAGAGAGAGAGAGAGAGAGAGAGAGAGAGAGAGAGAGAGAGAGAGAGAGAGAGAGAGAGAGAGAGAGAGAGAGAGAGAGAGAGAGAGAGAGAGAGAGAGAGAGAAAGAGAGAGCGAGAGAGAGGAAAGAGAGAGAGGTAAGAGAGAGGAGAGAAGAGCGAGAAGTAATAGATAAGAGAGAGATTGAGAGCGAGAGAGCGGAGAGAGAGAGGATTGAGAGAGAGAGCGAGAGAGAGATGAGAGCGAGAGCGAGAGAGGAGATTCAGAGAGGAGCGAGAGGAGTTGAGAGAGATGGAGGAGCGAGAGAGACTGAGAGAAATGAGAGCGAGCGAGCGAGCAGGAGAGAGAGAGAGAGAGAGAAGAGAGAGAGAGAGAGAGAGAGAGAGAGAGAGAGAGAGAGAAGAGAGAGAAAGAAGAGAGGAGAGAGAGAGAGAGAGAGCAGAGGAGATAGAGAAGTAGAAAGAGAGCAGAGAGGAGAGAAGAAGTAGAGAGAGAGAGAGAGATTAGGGAGAAGAGAGAGAGAGAGAGAGAGAGAGAGAGAGAGAGAGGAGAGAGAGAGAGAGAGAGAGAGAGAGAAGAGGAGAAAGAAGAGAGAGAGAGAGAGAGAAGAGAGAAGGGAGAGTTAGAGACGAGAGAAGAGGAGAGAATAGGGAAAGAGCGAGAGCGAGAAGGCGAGAGAAACGGTTAGTGGAGCGATGGACGAACGAACCAGCGTTGCCGCCGCCCCACCCCCTGGAGCAGGCCACGTCACCCTGACAAACCAGGGAGAGGGACGGGGAGGGTGGGGAGGGGAGGGGGAGGGTGTTTGCTTTGTGCTCACNAAATATGAGAGAGAGAGAAGAGATAGGCGAAAGAAGCGAGAGCGACTGCGGAGAGCGAGAGAAACGTAGTGAGCGCGAACAGCGTTGCCACCGAGCAGGCCACCGTCACCTGACAACCAGGGGAGGAGAGGGGAGGTGTGGGGAGGAGGGGGAGGTGTTTGCTGTGCTCACCAGACCAGTCCACCGGATTCCCCTCACCTTTTCCTCACCTTCTCTCGCCTCCCTCCCTCTCTCATTGTCTTATTTCCCTTGCTCTATCTCCGTCTCTTCCTCTTCTCTCTTCGTCTGCGTGTTCGTTTGTCTGTGTAAGATTTTTTGGTTCTCTTTCTTTTACACTTTCATTTTTTTCTCTTTTTCTATTTTTGTCTCTCTCTCTCTCTCTCTCTTCTCCCTCTACCCTTATCTCTTCCTCTCACTTTATCTTTCTTCCTATTATTATCATAATTTTATTTCTGGTTAATTTTATTTCTCTCTGTTAGTTTTCCTTCTGATTTACTTTTCCTTCTCCAACAT
>NW_020870664.1:755000-757500 GCF_003789085.1 Penaeus vannamei | reverse complement strand
TCTCTCTCTCTCTTCTCTCTCTCTCTCTCTCTCTCTCTCTCTCTCTCCTCTCTCTCTCTCTCTCTCTCTCTCTCTCTCCTCTCTCTCTCTCTCCTCTCTCTTTCTCTCTCTCGGCTCTTCTTCTCGCTTCTCTCTCTCTCTCTCTCTCTCTCTCTCTCTCTCTCTCTCTCTCTCTCTCTCTCTCTCTCTCTCTCTCTCTCTCTCTCTCTCTCTCTCTCTCTCTCTCTCCCAATTTAGCTCGCGTAGATTCAGTCCAGACACGTGAACTCCCCAGCAAGTCTGTGTGTAGCAAAATAGGGATTTATTTCTTATTTATTTATCTTTTTTTTTTTTTTTTTTACACACTACATAAACTTGTTTGACGCACAACTTTTTTTTTTTTTTTTTTTTTTTTGGGGGGGGGGTACACACTACATATTTTTTCTTTCTTTTTTTTTGCACTACATAAACGTACCCTGTTATGCTGTAGGTTGTAAGGATCTGACGCTGTCGGGACCATATCTGTTGTTCAGAGTTGTCTAAATGTACACTGAGGACTGTACGAGTGTGTTGTTCAAGTTCAGTCAGAGAGGAGTTTTATCCATATAGAATTTTATTTAAGGAATAGGTCTTCGAAAGGTATTTGCGGTTGTTGATATGTATTTTTTTTTTAATATTGTGATCTTTTTAAAAATTTATAGTTTATTCGTTTATTCTATCATTGTTTTATTTATTACTTTTTTGATTAGTCTAGTCTCTCATTTTTATCATTTTCGCTTGTTTATTAGTCTTATTCTATTATCATTGCTTTTTATCATTATTTCTATTATCGTTATTATTTCTACGTTTACTCGCCTATTCTATTATTGTTTATATATTGTTTTTGATTTTTTTTCTATTATTGTTATTATTTTCATCATCTTTGGAAATCTTTTGGACCGGAGTATGTGAAATGTGAAGGCATAAAACCGTAGAGTTTATTAGCTTTTTATAGAACAGCCTTTTAGAAGCTATTCTTCCTGGGAACCATTTCCGAGCTAAGGTTATGGTCCAACTTCTTCCATAGCCAGAAAGTAAAAAGAAAAAATAATAAGGATGATAAAATAAAGTAGAAAAGAAACAATGATAAATAGAAACATAAAAAAAAGTTAAATGACCACTATATTATTAAAAAAAAAAAAAAAAACATAACACACTAGATCCACTTTTTCATTTTCTTAAGTTACTAAGAAAAAAAAAGTACCGTATAAAAAAACAATTTTTCTATCATGTGTATAAATATTCTTTCTGAGTCACTGTCGAGCGTTCCAGTTTCAGTCGAGAATGATGATTGTCTCAGGAAAAGGTGGCGGGAAAGGGGTTGTGGGCGGGGTGAAGGGGGGAGTGAGGGGGGGAAGGAGGCGGTAGGTGGGGGGTGGAGAGGGGGAGGGGCGGAGATAGGGGGTGGGAGGGTGGAGGGGGGGCGAGGGGCGGAGGTAGGGGTGAGGGAGGGGAGGGAGGGTGGAGGGAGGAGGAGATAGGGGGGAGGGGAGGGTGGAGGGGGGGGGAGGGCAGAGATAGAGGGTGGTGGAGGGTGGAGGGGAGGGGAAAAGAGGGGGCGGAGATAGGTGGGAGGAGCTGGGTGGAGGGGCAGAGGTAGGGGTTGGGGGAGGATGGAGGAGAGGGGGGAGGAGGAGGAGATAGGTGGAGGAGCTGGGTGGAGGGAAGGGTGGAGGGGCGGAGGTAGGGGTTGGGGAGGGTGGAGGGGAGGGGGGAGGGAGGAGGAGATAGATGGGAGGAGCTGGGTGGAGGGGAGGGGGAGGGGGAAGATAGGGGTGAGGGAGGGTGGAGGGCGGAGATAGGGGAGCAGGGGGAGAGACAAGGGGAGAATATAAAGACTAGAGGGTCGTGTGGCATTAGAGGTGGAGTTAGAGGGCGGAGATAAGGGAGAATTAGGGGGCGGAGATAGGAGATAAGGAGAGTTAGAACACGGGGATAAATTTAGTCATAAGGCGGGGATAAGGGGATGAGGGCTAGATATAGGAAGGATGGTGGGGGGGGAGGAGATAGAGCCAGAGATGGAGAGCGGATTACAGTGAATTGCACGGGTAATAGAGCCGATTCGGGGGCTCTATATAAAGGCAGTTTATGGAGCGTGGGTGAGCTGTGGCGGGGTCGGAGCTTCTTTCCTTTTCTCTTTTGCTGTAATTGAGAGAGGGGCGGAGGGGAGGGGGGGGGAGGGAAGGGAGGAGGGAAGGAGGGGGAGGGAAGGGGAGGAAGGGAAGGGAGGAGGGGAGGGAAGGGAGAGATGGAAGTAGAATTAAAGATTGAGAAAGAGAGAAAGAAAGAGAAAGAAAGAAGGATATATATAGATATCGATAGATATCTATATAGATAGATAGATAGAGGTAGATAGATAGATAGATAGATAGATAGAGAGAGAGAGAGGAAGAGAAAGAGAGAAAGAGAGAAAGAGAGAGAGAGAGAGAAACACATCCACGCATGCACGTCTGTAAATCTCAGATTATACAATGCATATTTG
>NW_020870664.1:745000-750000 GCF_003789085.1 Penaeus vannamei | reverse complement strand
GTATGTGAGCGTATATGTGTATCTGTGCGTATGTAAACGTGCACATGTGCGTGTACGCATGTATTTAATACCAAGAAAAGGAAGACACACCACAACAGCCTCTCCCGCAATGCACGTTCACATCGACGAGCGGTTCCGTCCCTGAAGACAAATAATACACCACTCTATATGATAACAGTTTCGGATGACAACGACACCCTGGCTATAACGAACCGACGTGGGTGCATCGCTGTAAACAACCTCCGACGCGGATTCGTAAATCAGGGACACGTATGCAAAACAAAATTGAAAAGTTAATGAAGGACTCTTCGCAAAACTGGCAAAATACCTTCTGTAATTAAGAGATAATCACCCCATCAGCACTGCATTATAACCTGCCAGTTTCTCTCCCTTTCCCCTCTCCCTCTCCCTCTCCCCTCTCTCTTCTATCTGACTCCCTTTCCCCTTCCCCTCTCTATCTCCTCGTCCGCGTCTTTATCTCTGGCTCCCTTTCTTCCCCCTCGTTCTGTCTCTTCTGGCTTTCCTATCCCTACCCTTCTACTTTCTGCCCATTCCATTTTCCCCTCTCTCTTCCGTTTCCATTTTCTCTTTCTTTTCCTTCCCTTTCCATTGCTTCCCCCTCTACTTCCCTTTCCTTCTCCTCCCTCACCTCTTCCTTGTAATCCTTCGCTCCCTCGGCCCCTCACCTTCCATCATTTCCCTCTCCCCTCTCCTCCTTTATCTTTATCCCTCCCTTATCTCCCCCTTTACCCCTCCCCCTCCTCCACCCCCACAATGCAAATTATACCTATTCACCTTTGCACGTAATAAACCTCTAGCCAACCCAATAACACCGGACTGATGACAATCTGCGCAGTCCACTTACGTGCTAGAAGGGCTTTTCTCCCTCCCATTTTTTTTCTCTATCTCCCTTTTTAACCTCGCCGTCGCCATGGAAACCTAAACCTAAAATTGCCAGTATTCGGTCAATTGTTTCACATAACAGTAATTTCGGGGAAGAAGGTCTCACTCGCGAAAATGTAATGATGCTCAAAGTGTTCACCGCGCCCAGCCCTTAGAGGCATACGATGATTCTTTGATTCCACCACAGGGGCTGAAAACCGCAGTGGAATGGTTGGGCATTCGGCGTACGTCTGCGAGCAGGGGACGAGGGGAGAGGAGGACGAGGGTAATGGGAGAGAGAGAGGGAGAAAGGACGAGGTGAAAGGAGAGGGAGAGGGGACGAGGAGGAGAGGGAGTGGGAGAGGGGACGAGGGAATGGGAGAGAGAGAGGGAGAAAGGGACGAGGGAAGGAAAGAGGAGAGGGGAATAGGAGAGGGAGAGAGATAGTGGGGAGAGGGAGAGGGGACGAGGGTAATGGGGGAGGAGAGAGGGAGAAAGGGACGAGGTGAAAGGGAGAGAGGGGGACGAGGGGAAAGGAGAGGGAGAGGAGAGGGACGAGGGGGGGATAGGGGAAAGGAAGAGGGAGAGAGAGCAGAGGACGAGGGGAAGGAAGAGGGAGAGGAGAGAGGGAGAGAATAGTTAGTAATGGGAGAGAGAGAGGGAGCAGGAGAGAAAGGAGAGGGAGAGGGACGAGGGGAGAGGAGAGGGACGAGGGAAAGGAGAGGGAGAGGGAGAGGGGGACGAGAAAGGAAAAGGGAGAGTGAGCAGGGGCGAGGAGACGGGATGAGGGGAAAGGAAGAGGAGAGGGGAATAGGAGGAGGGAGAGAGATCTAGTAGGAGGGAGGGGAGAGGGAGAGGGGACGAGGGGAAAGGAGAGGAGAGGGGGAAAAGGATAAAAGGAAAGGGAGAGGGAAGTAGGAGAGGGAGAGAGAGAGAGAGAGAGTAGTAGACGAGGGGTTAGGGGGAAGAGAGGGAAAGGGAAGAGAGGAGGCGAGGGAGAGAGAGAGGGGAAGGGAAAAGAGAGACAGAGAGGAGAAAGGGAGAGGGAAGGAGAGCAGGATACGAGAGGAGAGAGAGAGCAGGAGACGAGGAGAGGGGACGAGGTAATGAGAGATGAGAGTGAGAGAAGAAAGAGAGAGAGCAGGGACGAGTGGAGAGAGAGAGAGAGAGAGAGAGGCGAGGCGAGGGAGAGGGAGAGGGGAAGGAGAAAAGGGCAGAGGAAGAGGGAATAGAGAAGGAGAGGGAGAGGAAGATGAAGGATAAAGGAAAGAGAGTATGAAGAGAGAGAGTAAAAAAAAAAATAGGTAAGAGGGAAAAGAAAGAAATGAAGAGGAAAACGGAAAAGAAGACAGAAAAGATAAAAAAAAAAAGACAAGAGAAAGGGGAGAGAGAAAAGCCAGAGGAAAACGAGGAAGAGGAGAAAGAGAAGACAGAAGAGAGGGAAGAGAAAGAGGAGAGGAAAGAGAAGACAGAAAGAGAGGGGAAGAGGAAGAGGAGGAAAAGAAGGGACGCTTTTACCAACCATCGATTCGAGCCGCCATAAACCTCAAAAGGTAAACACTTTGAAACACAACTCGCCGCTGATGCACATACCTGTAGGTCGCGTGGAGATCTGTGGGAATTTTTATTCTCTTATTATTATTATTTATTATTGTTATTTTATTTTATTATTACCATATTATTTATCCTTATTATTATTATTATTATTAGAATTATTATTATCATTATCATAGTTATTATCATTTAAATTATTATTATCCTTATTATTATTATTATTAGAATTACTCTCCACTTATCCTTCACATTCCGTGTATCCCCTAAATAAACATATTCTTTCCGATACCCCTCCTAAAATACCCTTAAAATACCCCTCTCAACGAAAGATGCAACGGAGATGCAACAACCCCACAGTGACGTCTTGTTGCCAAAAACGGGAGAAGCAACAGTGCATGATCAAGACGCTTAAAATTTGCGTGCAGCGTTGGGGGTTGCGTTGTCGTGCGAGGGCCGGACTGTATGATAGGTTGGGGAGGGTGGGGGGAGGGGGGGGGAGGTAAACCAGGAGGGAGGAGGGTGGGGAGGAGGTAGCAGGGGAGGAGGGAGAGGGTTGGGGGGAGTAACCAGGGGAGGAGGAGGGGGTGGGGGGTAACCAGGTCGAGGGGAGGGGGGGGGGAGGTAACCAGGGGAGGAGGGGGGGGGAGGTAACCAGAGAGGGAGGGAGGGGTAACCAGGGAGGGATGGGTGAGGGGTGGCTGGGGAGGTAACAGGGAGGAGGGAGGGGTGGGGGTGTGTCGAGAGAAAGAAGGGGCGTGGCCAGAGGGGGCTTGGGAGCTGGGAGGTTGAGAAATGGGGGGTGGGGGGTGTGTTTGAGGAGGGAATGGGTGTCTGTCGATGCGGGGAGGGGGGACGTGTCGGGAGAAGGAAAAAAGGGTGTATTGAGAGAGGGAGGGGGCGTGTCGAGAAAAGAGAAGGGGCGTTGTCGAGCAGAAAGAGAGAGGGCGTGTCCCCCTCCTCTTTCCCCTCCTTCCCCCCCCCCACCCCCTTTCCCGAAGGCCTCCCTGCAAAATATCTTCCATTAATTCTTCAAAAAATCGCAAGAACCAAGGGCGGGTCATTTTTTTTTTCCATCCGCCCTAAACCTCTATTGCGGAAAAGGGCGTGTCTAGCTTTTGGACACGCCCACTTCGCCGGGAAATTGGAAGGCTGTTCTCCCCAATGAAATAATCAAGAGCGTGCCTGAATTTATCTTTGTTGAGGGAAGGATCGCTCTGTTCCATGGGCGTTTGTGGTTGTTGTTGTGTTGTTGCTTGTTTTGTTGCTGTTTGTTTGTTGTGTTGGTTGTTTGTGGTTGTTGGTTTTGTTTGGCTGTTGTTGTTTGTTGTGTTGTTGTTGTTGTTGTTGTTGTTGTTGTGTGGTTGTTGTTGTTGTTGTGTGTTGTTGTTGTTGTTCGTTGTTGTTGTTGTTGTTGTTGTTGTTGTTGTTGTGTTGGTTGTTGTTGTTGTGTGGTTGGTGGTGTTGGTGGTGGGTGATGTTGTTGTTTGTGGTGTTTGCTGTTTTGTTGCTTGTGGTTGTGTTGTTGTTGTTGTTTGTGGTTGTTGTTGTTTTTGGTGTTGGTGGTGGTGGTGGTGATTGGGTTTGCTTGTTTGTGTTGTGTTGTTGTCTGTTTGTTGTTGTTGGCTGTTGTGTTGCATGTTGTTGCTGTTGTTGGTCGTTGCCTGTTGTTGGTGTGTGGTTTGTGGTTGTTGTTTGTTGTTGTGTTGTTTTGTTGGCTTGTTGTTTGTTGCTTGGTGTTTTGGTGTTGTTGTTGCTGTGTTTGTTTGGTTGTGGTTGTTGTTGTTGTTTCTGGTTGGTGGTTGGTTGTTTGTTGTTGGGTGATGGTGGTGGTGGTGGTGTGGTTGATGGTAGTGTTGTTGCTGTTGTTTGTTGTTGTTGCTGTTGTTGTTGGTTGTGGTTGTTTGTGTTGTTTTGCTGTTGGTTGTTGTTGTGATTGTTTGTTTTTTGCTGTTGTTGCCTGTTGTTGTTGTGGTTGTTGTTGTTGCTGTTGTTGCCTGTTTGTTGTTGCTGTTGTTGTTGTTGCTCGCTCTCGCTCTCTCGTTGTTTGTGAATTGTTGTTGTTGTTGTGGTTGTGTTGTTGTGTTGTTGTTGTGCGTTGTATTTGCTGTTGTGTATTTGGATTTGCTTGTTGTTGCTTGTTGTTGTTGTGTTGTTTCGTTGCGTTTAGTTCGTGTGTGCTCTCTTTGTTGTTCTGTGTGAGGTTTTGTTGTTGTTGTTGTGCGTTNTCTCCCACTGCCTCCCTTCCCCTCCCTCCCTCCCTTTTTTTGCCACTTGGCTCTCTTCCCCTTTTTTTCCCTCCTCTTTCCCTACCCCCTCCCCCTCTTTTTTTCCCCTCCATTCCCTACCCCTTCCCCCCTCTCATTGCCGTGCCCTCCCCGGATCCCTTCGATTTTTTCCCTCCCTTCCCCTATATCCCCTTCCTCCCCCACCCCTTCCTTTTTTATTGCCCTTTCCCCTCTATCACCATTTTTTCCTTCCCTTTATTTTCCTTTCCCCCTCCCTTTTCTCTTTCCTTTCCCCTCCCCTAATTTTTTTCTCCTTCAAACCTTCTTCTGTATATATAA
>NW_020870664.1:735000-737500 GCF_003789085.1 Penaeus vannamei | reverse complement strand
AGAGAGAGAGAGAGAGAGAGAGAGAGAGAGAGAGAGAGAGAGAGAGAGAGAGAGAGAGAGAGAGAGAGAGAGAGAGAGAGAGAGATACATTCAAGAGCTTCAGCTATTCATTTCACTTCTATTTCCCGTGTTTATCTTATTTCATTTTCTCTCCCATTATATTTAATCTCACTTGATTCACTACTTTAACACACCGAAGACACCCAAAACAAAAGACTTAACAAAACCATCTAAAACCATCTTATCCCACACCAACCACCCACCTCCACGCCCACACCCGAACTAATCTCTCCTCTCCTCACGCCCACATCAGCGCGAACTGGGCGTTGAGGTGGCGTTGGGTGAGGCGAGCAGCGAGGCGAATATCTTAGTGCGCGTGCTGGACGAGAATGACCACGCCCCCGCTTTCCCGAGGGCGTTGCACGAGACACAGATCACGGAGGAGGATGACAGGCACTTGCCCAAGACGATCTTAACGGTGAGTCGACGGCAGATGGTTCTTGATCGAGTTTTATTGATTTTATTCTTGATTAGTTTTTATTAATGATTTTATTCTTGATTGAGTTTTATTGATTTTATTCTTGATTAGTTTTTATTAATGATTTTATTCTTGATTGAGTTTTATTGATTTTATTCTTGATTGGGTTTTATTAATCTTATTTTTGAGTTTTATTGATCGTATTTTTTATTGTGTTTTATTGATGATTTTATTCTTGATTGCATTTTATTGATTTTATTCTTGAGTGAGTTTCACTGATTATATTCTTGATTGAGTTTTATTGATCGTATTTTTATTTTGTTTTATTGATAACCGTATTCTTGATTGAGTTTTATTGATATCTGTATTTTTGATTGAGTTTTATTGATATTCATACTCTTGAATGAGCTTTATTGATAATCAAATTTTGATTGATATTCATTTTTTAATTGAATTTTATTTATATTCATACTCATGATTGAGTTTGATTTGATTATATATGATTATATTTCTTAACAGTGAGCGGCAGTTGATGAGTTTAGTTTTAGTTTTCTTGATTTTCTTGATTTTCTTGATTTTTTATTGATTTTCTTGAATGAGTTGATTTTCTTGATTGAATTTTATTGAATTTTCTTGATTGAGTTTTTGATTTTCTGATTGATTTTTGATTTTCTTGATTTTTTGATTTTCTTGATTGATTTTATTGAATTCTTGATTGATTTTATTGATTTTATTGATTTTTATTGATTTTCTTGATTGATTTTATTGATTTTCTTGATTGAGTTTCCTTGACTTTATTGATTGAGTTTTATTGATTTTCTTGATTGAGTTTCCTTGATTTTCTTGATTGAGTTTTATTGATTTTATTGATTGAGTTTTATTGATTGATTTCGTTTTATTTATTTTATTGATATTCATATTGATGATCCTATTTTTGACTGAGTTTCATTGATATTCATATTCTTGATTGAGTTTGATTTGATAAATAGATTCTTATCGGTGCGTGTGCGTTAGTGAATTCAATTTGAGTTTTATGTGATAAGCATATTTTAATTGGTAGTAATAGTAGTGGTGATTGTAGTTTAAGTAGTACTAGTAGTATTTGTGCTCTTTGTTGTTTTTGTCTTCGTTGTTGTAGTAGTAGTAATAGTAGTGGTAGTAGTAGTGCTAGTTGTAGCTAAATGATAGTAGTAACAGTAGTGGTGCTAGTAGTAGTAGTAAATAGCTATAGAATTTGTATAAGTAGTAGTCGTAGGTAGTAGTAGTAGTAATAGTAATTGTTGTTGTAGTAGTAGCAGATTGATAGTAGTAGTAGTAGTGGTACTAGTAGTCGTAGCAATGGTAACAATATTAATAATTAATAATTAATAACTACTAATTAATGGTAACAATATAACTACGCTGATGAGTTTGATTGAGTTATATTTGGTAGTAATATTCTTCTTGGTAGTGATAATAGATAATAGGAGTATTAGCTGATAGTAGATGGTGTAAGTAATAGTAGCTGATCGATAGAAGTGGTAGTAGTAGTAGTAGCGGTAGTAGCAATCGTAGTGACAACAGTATTAAAAAAGTGTTTTACCCAGTTTACGCAAATGATTCTGATTTATATGATAGGCTGATAACGGTATTAATATAGAAGTGTATATTTTACCACTTAAGAAATCGTTGGTCTTAGGGTTATTCAAATAATTGTTAAATTTTCTTTGAATTAAATGTTGCTAGAATTCGATATTAGCATTTTGAATAATGTTATGATTTCGTTTCATGAACCAGTTATATAAATATATTCTAACGATGACAATTCATATGATTTTGACATTTTAAAATTGCATATGAGATAATAATAATACAGACATAAAGGTTAATATTACTTCGGTGATATCAATTTCATATCACTCACTGATTATGAAAAATAAACACTGTTAATTGGGCTAAATTAAAGAAATACTTTGTTCTCTGTTTTCAATAAATGTGAAATATATCTTCTTTAATCCTTTTATCAATGGTTAAGTATAGCAG
>NW_020870664.1:715000-730000 GCF_003789085.1 Penaeus vannamei | reverse complement strand
CGCTTGCTCTTCCTGTGCCCTTTCTTCCTGGTCAAATATTTGCACTATGTGACTTTTTACCTTCCACTGTTTATTGCTTTATTCCATTCCCTCTTATCTCAAGTTTTGCCTTTCATTTTTTTTTTTTTTTTTTTTTTTTTTTTTTTACTTATTGCATCGCCCCTCCTCTATCTTCATATCAGCTTGGATTCTTTCTTCTCTTTTTGGTTTCCCACTTCCCTCTTCTGTTCTCCTTTGACTCTAGACACTCTATCTCCTCTTCCCTTTCTCTCTTCGTCTCCCCTGCCTCCTCTCTTCTTTTCTCCCACGACCCCTCTCTTTCTTCTCCCCTCTTCTTCTCCCCTTTCGCTTATTTGCTTCAGAAACTTCGTCATCAGTTTTGTGGGCATCATTAGTCATCACCGAGAAACTAGAGTGGTTTCCTAAGTGTTTCATTATGTTGAGAAGAAGAGAGACGTGAGTGCAGAAGGGTGAAGAATTTTGTAAGCGGAACGGACGTAATTGGGAGATAAATAAAGGATAAGAAGGATAAGAAGGCTTTTGAAAAGGAAAAAAAAGTCTATTTTCAGTACTTTTTATTTTTTATATATATATAATTATTTGTTTTTTGTTTATTGTTATTACTTTTTTTCTTAGATATCCCAATTGAATGAAGGCATACGAACGCAAGATCAGTTTCAGGCCGTGCCCATAATCATCTTCTTAAAATATACATACAAGTAAAAAAATAGAATTAGATAATAAAGATAGTAAATAAGAAAAATAAAGAAACATTTTTGAGTTTCTACTCTTTAAGAGCACTTACAATTAAGCCCTAACCACTGCCTTATTATACTCACAACCCCCTCATTCCTCTTGCCTCTCTCTCCCACAGCCATTAGACCGCGACCCCCCTAATGGTAAGTCCCAATGGCGCCTTCGTGTTGCTGCCTCGGATGGAGAACTCAATGCCTACACAGCCGTCCACGTCAACCTTAAGGACATCAACGACAACGCACCGTATTTCCCCAAGTCAATTATCAACGCGACGATATCAGAAAACACTCCTGAAGGTTAGTACGTGCTTGGGTGGAGTGGGGAGGGAGGGTTGTGGAGGAGGTAAAGAAAGAGGATTTGAGAGAAAGGGAGAGAGAGCGAGGGAGAGAGAGAGAGAGAGAGAGAGAGAGAGAGAGAGAGAGAGAGAGAAGAGAGAGAGAGAGGAGAGAGAGAGAGAAGAGAGAGAGAGAGAGAGAAGAAAGAGAGAGAGGAGATTAAGAGAGAGAAGAGAAAAGAGAGAGAGAGAAAGAGGGAGAGTGAGAGCGTGAGAGAAAGAGAGAGAAAGAGTGTGTGTGTGTGAGTGAGAGAGAGAGAGAGAGAGAGAGAGATTAAGAGATAGATAGAGAGAGTGTTGGGTAAGAAAGAGCAAGAATTAGTAAGAAAAGCATAGAAACAAAGAGAAAATACGCAGAAAGCCAACCCCACTCTCATCTTCTCTTTGGAAACCTATCATTCTGTTCACTCTGCACCATTTTTTCCTCACATTTCCAGCTGACCATTTCCTATGAGTCATAATTTGCTTAACATCAGTCGCGATTGTTAAGATGCTAAATCAGGTTCTGTCAAAGTGTCGAATTGTAAATTACGGAAATTCGTATAAGTAATGGAAGAGGAAAGTCTCTTTTGTGAGGATGATATTGTAATGAAGTATTTTGAAATACAACAGATACGAAAATCATGTAAACACTGACATTTCAATAACCTCTACTTATGCATAAGAACCTACAGAAAAGATTGGATGAAATGTTCACAGTAATAATAATAATAATAACAATAATAATAATAATAATAATAATAATAATAACAAAACTAATAATAAAAGAGAAAAATTACATTTAAATTTCAATGAGAAAGGAAGATTGTCGTTTGAAAGCTATAATTGCAGGCATTACCACTGAGCAAAATGAGCATATTGGCAAACTCTAGGCAATGGTCTCATTTCAGAACATTACATAATAATGATTATATACTCAAGCTTCAAGAACACAAGACGTATATGTGTTTCTTTCAAGACGTTTTTTGTACAAAAAAGTGACCCAAAGAGATGTCGAGACTTTTTTTTTTTTTTTTTTTTTTTTTTTTTTTTTTTTTTTTTTTTTACTACGACAGATGATGAAAACTTGATGAGTTCGAAACGTCATTTTTGTTCTATTTTGAGAGTTTTATGTCATGTATGTATACGTTACTGCGTTTGTTCGTTTTTAACACCCTCCCTCCTCAACACGAAACATGTAGATAGAGAGATTGACGAATAGACAAATAAATAGATAAAGAAGTAGATGGATAGATAGACAAACAGAGAGAAAGACAAACAGACTGGCATATTTCTACATACCAAGCTAAGAAAAAGTGGAACCTCCGAATAAGCCAAAGTATCGATTAAAATGCGCCTCGGGAGTTTGTGTAGCATCTTTTGACTCCCGTTTGCTGCCACTGTATCTCAAAGCGAGATTTGATTGCCTTTGCCTTGGGGGCGAAGGCGAGAAGGGAGAGAGCGAGGCAGCGGGGGCGAGGAGAAGGAGAAAACTTCGGAGGTGTAGAGGGGGGGAGCGAGGGGAAGGAGAAAAATGTGGATGTGTTAGGGCGAGAGCGGGCGAAGGCGAGAAGGGAGAGAGGAGGCAGCGGGGGCGAGGAGAAGGAGAAAACTTCGGAGGTGTAAGAGGGGGGGGGCGAGGGAAGGAGAAAATGTGGATGTGTTAGGGCGAGAGAGAGAGGGAGAGAGAGAGCGAGAGAGAGAGAGAGAGCGAGAGAGAGAGAGAGAGAGAGAGAGAGAGAGAGAGAGAGAGAGAGAGAGAGAGAGGGAGGGGGAGTGAGAAGGAGACGAGAGAGAGAGAGAGAGAGAGAGAGAGAGAGAGAGAGAGAGGAGAGAGAGAGAGAGAGAGAGAGAGAGAGAGAGAGAGAGAGAAAGAAAGAAAGAGAGAGCGAGAGAGAGAGAGAGAGAGAAGAGAGAGAGAGAAAGAATGAAGAAAGAGGAAGAGAGAGAGAGAGGAATGGGAGAGGGAAAGGAGAAAACTGTGGAAGTGTTAGGGCGAGAGAGAGAAAGAGAGAAAGGTAGGGGAGGCGAGGGAAGAAGAGAACTGTGAAGATGTAAGGGAGAGGAAGAGCGTCAAGGAAGGATGCATCAGTCGTTCTGTCGTTTGCTGGAGAAATCTGTACAAAAGTTTACACGATATTCTGTTGAGTTGTACATGATGTCCTGTTGAGATTTAAAAGTAATATACATAATCTTCAGGTTAGGTGGGAAATGTTCAATAAAGTATTTGATGTTTTGTATGGGGAATGTTAAAAAATGCGAATAATGTTTTGTTTGGGGAGATGTTCCTTATATAGATTATAGTTTACAGAAAAAAAAAATATGCAGTTTAATCTCCACAATTAAAAGACTCATTTCCACAGAGTAAAAGTACAATCAAAGTTTGTGTTGTGAAAGAAATTATTACATAAATCAGTTAAATCAGGATGACAACAATTTTCGTATTATTTGTCACCCATTGCTACAATTAGACCAGACAATTATTATGATACCTCAATTGTACCATCAGGTGTTTACCAAAATTTCATTTAATGAATTTACGCATCAGTACCCCCTTGTGTTGCACAGATTCCTCTTTCTGAATGCAAGAGAATTTGCATGCATCTTTTCACTTCCTCCCCTTCTCCGTGTAACAAGAAGCATCGTTGTTATAAGGTCGGGTGGTTTCGAAATAACGACGCTGGCTCCTTAATAATGCGTGAAATCTGCAAGTTGCATTGCTGATGATGCAACCATTTTGTCACTCTCTGCTGACGTCGCCTTGTTAAAACTGTCTCTAATTTCTGTATATTCACTCTTTGTAAGTGTTCGCCCGTGTGTGTTTGTGTGTGTGTTTGCCTGTGTGTGCTTGTGTGCGTGTTTTGTGTGTGTGTGTGCGTGTTTGCTGCGTGTGTGTGTGTTTGTGTGCGTGTTTGCTGTGTGTGTTTTGTGTGCGTGTTTGCCTGTGTGTGCTTGTGTGCGTATTTGACTGTGTGTGTTTGTATGCGTATTTGCCTGTGTGTGTTTGTGTGCGTGTTTGTGTGCGTGTTTGCCTGTGTGTGTTTGTGTGCGTGTTTGCCTGTGTGTGTTTGTGTGCGTGTTTGCCTGTGTGTGTTTGTGTGCGTATTTGCTGTGTGCGTTTTGCCTGTGTGTGTTTGTGTGCTGTGTCCTTGTGTGTTGTTTGTGTTGCGTGTGAATACGTGTGTGTTTGATTGTGTTTGTTGTTGTTTGGCTGTGAATACGTTTGTTGGTGTGTGTGTGGTGTGTTGTGCGTCTATATTTGCTTGCGTGTATGTGTGCCTTTCTGTATGTGTCTGCTTGTTTCTTTGTTAGTTTGCGTGGTGCGTGGGTGTGTGTTCGTGTAAGTTTGTGTGTACGTCTATGTATATGTGCACATGTGTCTGTATCCACTCCTAACGTCCCTCTCCCGACCTTCTGCAGCAAGACCGTAACCATCTTCATTATGCATATTCATCGCCACACATCTCCCTCACCGACTCTCCATCCTAAACCAACTTGCATGTTAACACTTTCAACTTTCGCTTTCTTGCAACAGAGCGCCTCCAGACCGCCTCATCTTCGGAGCCTTTGATCTCTCAGACAAAATCAGCAGAACCAATCACGGAACTTAATTGCATTTTGATATGATTAGTGATATTTTATTGCCTGTTGCATTATCTAAATTAATTGAGTACCGATGCTGCAGTTGGGTTAATTGTTGACGCTCTGTTCATATATATATATATACAAACACACATACAAATATATATATATATATATATATATATATATATATATATATATATATATATATATATATATATATATATATATATATATATTATATATATATATATATATAAAGATTATATATATATTATATTATATATATATATATATATATATATATATATATTATATATATATATTCATATATATATATTATATATATATATATATATTTATTTATTTTTTAAACATATATGAACGTGTGTGTGTGTGTTGGTGTGTATGTGTATGAGAGTTTGTGTGTGTGTGCGTGTGTGTGTTTTGTGTTTGTGTTGTGTTTGTATTTGTGTGTGTGTGTGTGTTTGTTGTGTGTGTGTTTGTGTGTGTGTGTGTGTGTGGTGTGTGTTGTTGTGTTTGTGTTGTGTGTGTCTGTGTTTGCGTTTGTGTTTGTGTTCGTATTTGTGTGTGTGTTTGTGTATGTACAGAGCTACATAGAAAACGATCGTGAGGAGGGGTGTCGAAGCATTCAATATCGAACAGAACCATATGTTACGGAAGGGTTGGTATTTTGAGTCGAATAGTCTCGAATAGTCGTTTCGGAAATCATATGGATTGACTGTGATACGATAATTTTATTCCCATAAGGGATGGAATATACTTTTCAATATTCAGATAAGCTACACATACCCATAAGTAGTTGGAAAATCAGGGGTACCAATAGTTTCGTTGCGTTAACTAATATATTTTTCAAAAATTCTTGTTGCTTGCTTGTCTCAAAATGTTTGTCTGATTTTTTAACGATACATAAATATATATGTATATATACATATACAAAGAAGAAGAAAAAATATACATATATAGATTTGTGTGCGTGATGTTTGTATATACGTAGTATATATTCTCTTCTTATTTTTTTCTAAAAGGAGAAATGACTTATTAGTATGAGTGAAAATGTGATTTGAATGGAAGTCACGCAGATATGTGTCAGTATGAAAATAAACCTACAACATATACGTGTTTATTTCAATGTGTGTGTGTGTGTTTAGGTGTGCGTGCATATCCGTTTGTCTGTCAGTCAGACTCACAGTCTGTTTATCTATCTATCTTTTTTGTCTATTATCTATCTACTGTTTCCCTGACTCTATGTGCACATATATGGATACAGACATAGACATTAATAAATCAAAAAGAAAGAAAGAAAACCACTCGCGGCGTTTCTCTCCCCCGACGCAGGTGCCTCGGTCGCGCAGGTGTCAGCCACAGACAACGACGACCCGCACGAAGGCCACAACGCCAGGCTCGTCTACTCTCTGGAGAAGAACGTGATCGACGAGGCTTCGGGTCGACCCATCTTCGCGGTGGACAGCGAGTCGGGTCTCATCTCGACCGCACTGTGTTGCCTCGACCGAGAGAAGACGCAGCGCTACGCCATCCAGGTCGTCGCGACTGATGGCGGTGGATTGAAAGGTTGGTTTTTGGGGCGGGGCTTCTGGCATCGTCGTCGTCATCGTCGTCAGTAGCATCACTGTCATAGCTATCATTATAATCATCGAATCCAAAAGAGTATCATCGTCATCATCGTTATCGTCGTCAGTAGCATCACTGTCATAGCTATCATTTTAATCATCGTCATCATCATCATCATCATCGTTATCGTCGTCAGTAGCATCACTGTCATAGCTTTTTTAATCATCGTCATCAAAAGCGTCATCATCATCGTCATCATCGTTATCGTCGTTATCATCGCTCATCCAACTTCCTCACCATTACCGCCATCTTCATCATCATCACTGTCATTATCGTTGTCATTGTGATGAAGATGTAATTGAGAAAATTACGTTGTCCTTTAATAAAGAAATGAGGTTAATGCTCATAACAATCCACTAAAAATGGCATTACATATTATCTTTAACTTTTACACATATCATTTCCATTTGCACATATCACCGTCCAGTGACAAGATATATATATACATCATCTTTTCTCTCTCTCTCTCTCTCTCTCGTATAATCCTGATACTATCTCCTACCCACCCACCCCCACCCCTCCCACCCCTTCCCCCATAACTCACATCCTTACTACTATGGATTTCCTTCCCTCCGCTTCCCTTCTGTTTCCTTCATTCCAACAAGTACCTTCCTAAGACCATATCCCTCAACGTAAGTGTTGCTGGTACAGCTTTAATGTCAGCCACAGCCATTGCAGTGGTTCTTGGGCTGGTCAAGTGGTCATATATCTCCCTCATGACACTGACGCCAAGGTGCCAAGTGGCTGAGCACAGGGCAGAGCACGGCCGGACGCTCAATCGGCTTGATACATGGGGGACGGAGACGCCTCGTGTACTGCTTAGTGGGGTCCTGGTGGTGGCAGCTCCATCAATTTTCCTTGACTGATTCGAGATTTGTAGCGGTGTTATTGCCTTTGTTGTTGTTGTCATTAGAATGATTGTTTTCTTTATATTAGTATTCGTGTTAGGGATGGAACATGCTTTGCCGAGCAGGGAACTGTTTATCTTTGTTTAATTATATGGTACATATACATACAAATATAAACTATATACATATATGCATATATATATTATTATATATATATATATATATATAATATATATATATATATATATATATATATATTATACCTGTATACTATATATATATATATTATATATATATAATATATATATTATTCTATATATAATTATTAATATATTATATATTCTATATTATTATATTATAATATATCTATATTATATATTATCTCTCTCACATACCAATATTAAAATATATACCTACTCTGATATATATATATAGTATTTTATAGTGAGTAACCTTATATATATTTATATGGTAATGTAGTGTTTTTCTCCCTTTTCTGAATAGAGAGAACTAAGGCCTGTTCGTCGTATATCTATAATTACTGATTTCCTTCCACTTCTAAAAGATTTTAAAGTGGCCTCCTTTCATGCTGTCTCCAAGGCTCTCTGATAAGCCTTTGATATAACCTCTCGTATACACAAGACAAGGTTGGAAGTATTGAAGTATTTTTATGCGTCAGAGGTTTCTTATCAATGCATAACTATGACTTTCATAAATTCGAGTTTATCTCACGTTGTTGATATCATTATCATTGCTATCATTATTTCTATCATTATCACTATCATTTTCATTTTCATAATAATAATCATTATCATTATTATCATCATTTTCATTATCGTTATTATTGTTTTTTTATATTATCATTATCATCATCTTCATTATTATTATGATTATCATTATTATCATTATTATTATCATGCTATGTATTTATTATCTCATGCTGTTATCATCATCATTAGTATATTATTATTCCCTTTTTTAATACCATCAATATCAATGTCCTTATTATAGAGATTATACTTGCTGTAGCTGTTATCATGACCTAATTATCTTCAACATATGATAAGAAACATGATTTTTTCTACCTCATTGCACGAGAAGATCCAGATACTCAGACCCCGTTCCGCTCTCTCTCTCCCCCCCCCCTTCTTCCTCCTCCTCCAGGCACAGGCACAGTGCTGGTGGAGGTCTCTGACGTGAACGACGTGCCGCCTCGCTTCTCCCGCCCGGAGTGGACTTTGGACGTGTCGGAGCGCCTCGCACCTGAGCACGTCCTGGCCACACTCACCGTCATCGACCAGGACGTTTCCAACAACTTCACTTTTAGGGCGAGTCTCTGTTGTTACTGGCACTCTCGCGCTTTTTTTTTTCTCCGCTCTTTGTGTGTACTTTATTGGCGTTTTGGATATGTTTGTGTTGTTGTGTGTGTGTGTGTGTGTGTGCGCGCGCGCGCACACACACACACACACACACACACACACACACACACATACACACACACACACACACACACACACACACACACACACACACACACACACACACCACACACACACCACACACACACACACACACACATATATATATATATATATATATATATATATATATATATATATATATAATATATATATATATATATATATATATATATAATATATATATATATATAATATATATATATATATATATATATATATATATATATATATATATATATATATATGTGTGTGTGTGTGTGTGTGTGTGTGTGTGTGCTTGTGTGTGTGTATGTGTATGTTTGTGTGTGTATGAAGGCAATATTGACTGTATACATTCATCTCTATGGAGGTGGCATATATACCCATACCCTTACACAGGTTTGAGTGTGTTCCTATAAAAATGCACCATATATGCCATTGCCTCACTGGTTATAATTTCTCGATATCTATTCAGATATACGATAAAGAATAAAAAAAAAGAATAAGCACTCAATAAACTCAATCGGAAGCAAATCTATCCAAACTCGCCCCATTCACTATGTTTGTCCCAAGTATTTCGTATGCTATTTCGTCTTATAGCTTTAGAGAACCTATACCCCCAGGAGGCAGTGACCGACCTCATACCACCGGCCTCTCCACCTACGGTATTGTCTAAACGTATCTTACCAGAACGAAATGAACACCCGAGCGCCACGTCCCTCCTCCTGCAATATCGTCCAAGTCCTTAGACGGATTCCAGTCCCGCTCCTCAATGAGTTTCTGCGCAGCCGGTGAATGAAGCTCTCCCCGCCTCCGCCACTTCAAGGACCCCAGAGCGCAGCCTATTCCATAACACGACGCCCAGTTCAAAGCGATTGTAATCTGTCATTCGATTCTGCCGGCACGACTCCGCCAGGCGTCTCCATTCCTCTCTCTCTCGCGCGGCGCACCTGTGGCTCTTTCCGCCTTCGTAACTTCATTACCTTCACCCGAGAGGCTCTGGCGGGCGGGGGCGTGGCGGAACAGGCTCGCTGCGGCGTCCTGGGGATTTTCCGGCGGGAGGACGAGCCACCAGGAAAGAATTCTCCGAGAATTTGAGACGTAAAGGAATTTAGCATGCGTTTGAGAAGTAAAAGGACAATGAAAACACACATACACACACACACACACACACACACACACACACACACACACACACACACACACACACACACACACACACACACACACACACACACACACACACACACACACACACACACACACACACACACACACACACACACACACACACACACACACACACACACACACACACACACACACACACACACACACACACACACACACATACACACACACATATATATATATATATGTGCATATATTATATATATATATATAATATAATATATATATATATATATATATATATATATACATATATATATACATATATATATATATATATATATATATATATATATATATATATATATATATATATATATATATATATTATATATAATATATATATATAATATATATATTATATATATATATATATATATATATATATATATATATATATATATATATATATATATATATATATATATATATATATATATATATATATATATATATATATATATATATATATATATATATATATATATATATATATATATATATATATATACATATATATATATATATATATATATATAATTATATATATATATATATATATATATATATATATATATATATATATATAGATAATCATTATTATTGTGGTAATTATCCTTCTTATTCTTATCATTGTTTTGATTATTATTACTAATATTTTTCCTTGTATTCATCTTTATTATTTCACCATTATTAGTGTTTTCTTTATTATCAATTATTATTAATTTCATTTTACTAATGCTGTTATTACTGTTATCTTAATATCATCATTATTGTTATTTATATTATCGCTATATTACTTGTTTGCTTTTATTATCATTGCTGTTTTTGTTATCATTATTATTATTACTATTATTGTTATTGTTATTATTATTATTATCGTGACCATCATTATCGTCATTGTAATTACTATTATTATCGTTGTTGTTATTATTATTATTATCATCATTATTATTATCATTAGTATGATTATTATTATTAATATTATTATTATTATTATTATTATTATTATTATTATTATTATTATTATTATTATTATTATTATTATTATTATTATTATTATTATTATCATTATTATTATTATTATTATTATTACTAGTATCACTATTATTTTCATTATTATCATTATTATTATGATTATCATTACTATTATGATGATGATGATGATGATTAATTCTATTTTATTATCATTATGGTTATTATTATTATTATGATGATGATGATGATGATGATGATGATGATGATGATGATGATGATGATGATGATGATGATGATGATGATGATGATGATGATGATAATGATTTTCATTACTGTCATCATTATTATCTTTATCATGGTAGTTACTATCATTATTATCATCATTATCATGATCATTATTACTATTATCATTACCATAACCATTGCCATCATAATTACTACAACATCTATTATTAGCATTACACCATAAAGACACCGTCATACCATGCCAAAAAAAATTATAAGAATAGTCTTAAATATCATATAAAACCTGATAACGAGTTCACACTGATGACACTGAGATTTTCCCGGAATCTCTAGAGCTTCTGTAGATTATCAATAACGAGGACAGAATCTCTTCCTTTGTATGCTGTAGACTGCTCGGGCAGCCTATTGTAGGGTTTGTCTATTTTGGTGTCGGTGTAGTTCCATTGTACATATGGTTGGGTTCTAATGCGCTTATGTGGGATGGGACTATGTTGATTCTATTATGTAAATCTTTACGGGGATTGTGATTTGTATTATTTGGATACATATGCACACATACGTAAACACACACACACAAGCACGCACACACACACACGTACACACACACACACATACACACAAGCGCGCGCACATACACACACACACACACACACACACACAAAATGCTCTCTACAATACGTTTCAAATTGACTAAACTTTTCATGTTCATTAATCTGTACATGTTCACATACATAGGATAATACATCGAACACTAACGTATTGTTAATATATGGACGGCAACACCAAAATCTTGTAACAGCCAATCAGATTCGTTGCCACAAGCGAAGGGCGTGGCTTCTGCATGGATCTGAAGTAAGGAGAATAGGCCATTAATATAATATTCTGCTGATGTCTTCAATGTCTTACCTCCATATAAATACTTACAATAACTAAAAAAAAAAAAAAAAATAGAAAGGCAACATAAGATAACTGATAGAAAATTGCAAAAAAATCCTTAGTTTCAAAGAAAAAGGAGAAAAAAAGCTTAATGTCTTCTCTCTTCCCTCCCCAGGTGGTGCCAGGCAGCGGGCGAGGGTGGCAGATGTTTCGGGTGGAAGGGCGCCAGAGCGGAAGTCCCGGGGGAGATCTCCGTGCCACGAGTCCGCTTGACTACGAGAATCCCGAGCACAGAAAAGGCTTCCGTTTCCGAGTGCAGGTCACAGATATGGTAGGTGGTGCTGACTGGGTCAAAAACATGACACTAGGTGCTGTTTTTTTTTATTTTTATTTGTTTATTTATTTATTAGATTAGGTAAAAGAGAACATGGTATTTTGGCAGAGATCACTGGCATGGTAGGTGAAGTTTTGTATCAAGTCTAAGACGTGATATTACGTTGTCACAGCCTTTTAAAAGTAGGTCATAGTCAGTGATGCTGTGTTTTTATAGAGCAGGTTTAAGGCAGTATTTTGACACAGGTCACAAATATGGTAGATACTGATATCACAAATATGACTAATGGAAATATGGTAACTAAAAAAAAAACAGGACACAAATATGGTAGTTACTATTAGAAACAGGTTACATATATGGTAGTTACTAACTTTTGAGAGTAGGTTAGAAAAATGATAGATAGTATTTCGTTTTAAAGAATGTCATAAACACATTTTGCACAGATCGCTTGCATAGTAGTCACAGACGTTAAAGAGCAGTTGCTGTATCTTATAGAGCAGATCTTAGGCACGGTATTTGGTACAGATATGGTAGTTACTGACTTTTAAGAGCAGGTCATGTATATGCTAAGTTCTTTCAAGGGTAGGGCACAGGCATGGTAGGTGGCATTGTGTTTTTGAGAGGTCACAAAGATGGTAGGTAGTGCTTTCGAGAGCAGGTCAAAAATATGGTATCTAGTACTTTGCTCACCCGAACAGGTCACATATGTGGTAGGTGGCAGTAGTGCTTTGAAGGGGAGGTCACGGACATGGCAGGTTTCAGATGATACAGTAGATAGCACCGCATTTTCGAGAACAGTAAAAAAAAAAAAAAAAAAAAAAACATGGTAGAAGCCGCTACATTATCGAAAACCAGTCACAGGCAATGTAGAAGGTATTGTCACATTCTCTCCTTTGCAGGGAACTCATTTGCATCGCATAGGCAAGTCGCATTGTTAGGAAAGTTCAGCAAATGAATATACAGAACAAGAAAGAAAATTGGTAGAGATATTGCAGTTGATACCAGGAGAAGAAAAATAAATATCTTTTGTAGATAAGAAAAAAAATAATAAATGAATAAATAAATAATAAATATATATATATATATATATATATATATAATATATATATATATATATATATATATATATATATATATATATACATATACAAACACACGCATATGTATGAGTGTGTGTGTGGTAATAATGATAATCATATTAGATAATAAAGTAGTAATGATAATAATAAAAATGAAAAATAATAATAATGAAATAACAGTTATAATAATAGTAATTATTATCATCCTTATTGTTATTTTTATTGTAATCATTATGATCACTGTTATCATTATTACTTCTTTTATCATCACTATTACAGCTATAGTCATTATCATTATTTTATCATGATAATTACTATTATTATCATCCTCATGCTAATAATAATGATAAAAACAATACCAAAAAGATAAATGTTTCGGAAATTAAACTACAAAAGTTATGATTGTATAGTTCTACAATGTAACTTTCGTAATAAACGTTCAAACATTTCGTCTCCATCACAATTACACACAATTCCGAAGAAGATGTGGCCCGGAAGCGACAAAGACAACTTTACACTCACACTTTTTAAATCGTGTCTCCTCAAAACCCTATTCGACATTCTTCACCAAAAATTGTGTCCAAGAGTATAAAAGTTATTGATCGTAAAATCGTTCGTAAAGTAGACACACAGGGAGAAAGAACGGCAGGGGAGCACAGTCCTTCTTCCCATTAAGTAAATACTTGGACTTCTTAAACGGCGGATGGCGTAATGTTACTTCCTCTCCTGGAAGACCGGGGAACGTAATATTACGTCCATGGTTTGGGTAGGTGGAATTTTGTTCGCCTGAGAGAGTCGAATCGTTATTATAAGCTCGTTTTTAGGGGTTAAATAAGGGTTAAATAAGACAAACAAATAAAGAAACAAACAAACAAACACACAACCTCCCTAACACTTATGGATCCCCCTGTCTTTCACTCCCAGGGCGAGGCTGGGTGGCTCGACAAATACCACGTGGATGGCGCCTGGGTGAACCTTAGCCTCGTGGATGACAATGACAATTCACCCGTGTTCACCCACGACTACGCCCATTTCACGTTACCTGAGGATACGCCCACGGGGACACTCCTGGCGACCTTCACAGCACACGATATCGATGGCGTAAGTACTTTTGGGTTTGATTTGGAATTGGAGGTGTCAATATTGTCATCGCAAATGTTGTTGTTGTTGATATTTGTTTGTGTTATCATCATCATTACTGCTATTGCCACTACTTTTACTGCTACTATCATTACTATTATGATTGTTGCTATTGATATCATTACTACGACTACTACTACTGCTGATACCACTATTACTACCACTAAAATGACAACAACAACTACTAGTACTACTGCTACTGCTACTACTACTACTACTACTACTACTACTACTACTACTACTACTACGACTACTACTGCTAATACTATTACTGCTGCTGAAGCTGCTCCTGCTACTACTAAATATTTTTTTCTTCTATTACTACTACTAGTAATACTACTACTATTGTTATACTTCTACCACCACTACGACTATTACTGCTAAAGCTATAACTAAAACTACCATTATACTACTACTACTGTAGTTATTGCTACTAGTATTGCTACCATTCTTACTACGCTACTACTACAACCTGCTGCTACCATTAATTATTATGTCTATCACTAGTATCATTACTTTTATTCTTGTTACTAGAAGTGAAGCA
>NW_020870664.1:700000-705000 GCF_003789085.1 Penaeus vannamei | reverse complement strand
ACTGCATAAAGAGGACAGAATTGAATCAGAAAGAAAAAGGGTGTAAATGTATACAAATGTATACCGGGAAACATACCATCTTACAGCGCGTGTGTTTGTCAGTGAACACAATAAGACAAATTTACATTGTATATACTTTAAATAAGTATTACAAAACTAAGTGTGGTTTAATTACCAAACTACTATAAGAAATAACTATCTATCAAATAAAGAGAAAGTGAGAAAAGTTAACTGGTACTATCTGCCCATTAATAACTACTCTACTTCCGGCTGGAGGAAGACCCATTCATAAATTGTCCTGTTTAATGGGTCATTTACACGGGGAGTCAAATTTCCTCGACATGTGAAGTTAAGGGTAGATGAAAAGCACCTTTTTTTATAAGACATAAATATCTTTCTTACAATATATTTCAGACGAAGGCGATTTTCGTTTTATTTCTTAATTTATTAACGTTTTCTCGTGAGTAATTCATCCTAAAGGGGAAATATGCAAGGTCCTGTGTGGAGTTTCGTATAGGAGTAGCTCCGCTTTTACCGGTGTAGGCTGTCGCGATTTCCTCTGGGAAATATTCTCAAGTACTTATTATATTATTATTATGGTGGAAAAAATAGTAAAATAAAAGATAAATTAAGAAAATAAAATAAGAGAATTAATTGAAAAAAAAACATGAATTCAAGCAAATTAACACATTAGAACTCTCTTCTCCCCCCCCCCGAGACGCCCAGGCGGGAGTGTACGTGAAGGACCCGACGACTGTAGACCTACGCCTGGAGGACGACCCACGCCAACCTTCGTCCAACAAGACGACCGGGGACCTGGCGATGAAACCTGGCACGCGGACGGCAGGTGAGCGCGTGTGACCTTTTGACCTTTCGTGGCGACGGAAAGCGTTCTCGGATTCCGTTCTAACCCACGGACATGGTGGTTATACATGTCGGTCTGCGTGTGTGTGTGGTGCATATATATATATATATATATATATATATATATATATATATATATATATATAGGTCATATATATATGCATATATATATATACATTATAGTATACTATATATATATATATATATATATATATATATATATATATATATATATATATATATATTATGTACATATATATATATATATATATATATATATATATATATATATATATATATATATATATATATATATATATATCAAACACATACACACACACAGACAAACACACACACATACACACACACACACACATATATATATATATATATAAAATCACAACCTTACCAGAAACCACTAGTGTGTATAAATATATATATATATATATATATATATATATATATATATATATATATATATATATATATATATATATATATATATATACCTTTATACATACATATTCATATCGCTCTCTGTCCACATTTATTTCTTAAAAGAAAAAAATACATAAAAGTCATAAAAATGTTCCTTAAATAAACTGCTTGATGTTGATATCAAAACACATATACAAACCGGATGATAAGGCATACTGATAACAGGAATAACAAAATCTCAACGTCGAAGGCCAACCTCCAGGGAATGAAGCCAGGATTCCGGATCGTCAAAGAGGACGTTAATCCAAGCAGCAAAATGTATGTGGATTCGACAGCCTCTGTGAAACTCGTTGTCCTAAGCTGGCAGAAGCTCAAAGATAAATGCTTTTGTAAAATTACGGAATTATATGTTTAATCTCCTAGTTTAGCTAAAACCACTGATGCAGCATGATTCTTCAAGGTCATTCGTGTTAACGTTTGAACCAGGTAAAGGAACTTTAGGTCCGTGAAGCGAGAGGCGGGTAGCGTAATATTACGGTCATGGTTTACCGGGTAGAATTTTGCGCGATTATGGGGTTAAATGCTCAAATAAACACACAAGCAAACAAAGAAACAAAAAACATACACACCAACGTGCCACACAATCACAAACGCGCGTGCGAAGACACACACACGTAAATATCAGTCAACAGAACTATCACAAACACCATACTCTTGAACCAATCAAAAACATATAACTGTTTTAACAGCTTTAAAAGATTCACTAAAGACACGTACTTCACACAGTAAACCTTTAATGTTCTTTTCGCCAACGAGGGATATTTGGCATCATGAATGAAACCGGTGGGGCGGTTTCATCCAGAAAATAAAGACGCGAGCATTTGTAATTCTGAAAGAGCTATCTTCTTGCAGAGGAGGAGGAAACGCCAGCGGAAAAAAAACACGTCTTTCAGGCTGTGTTGAAACAAAAGGCATTAACAGACGCATGAATTGCAATATGTGTGACAGGGGACACACACACACACACACACACACACACACACACACACACACACACACACACACACACACACACACACACACACACACACACACACACACACACACACACACACACACACACACACACACACTCACAATCCAAATCACATATATACTAGTGGTTTCCAGAAAAGTTATGATTTTATATATATATACACACACACATTATATTTATATATATATATATATATATATATATATATATATATATATATATATATATATAATCATAACCTTTCTGGAAACCACGAGTCAACATCAATATCCACTTGGCCGTTTGTCGAGAGATCAGAAGGGGAGAGAGACAAGGGTCTTTACTCCCACTGGACTTGCTTTGCATATACAGAAAACGGTTCCGATGATTATAGGAGATGCCAAAGTTCCGAGACTCGAGGGGAGACTTGTGAATCGCATCTAATATCAAGATTATAAGGCGCATGTTTGACGAGAAACGTGAGCAAGCTGTGGGTTGTTTTGGTTTGCTTCGTCTTGCTCAATTCGTTGAAAAGAGTCTCAACACCTAGTTAGTTATTAATGGTAATAAACTACCGTAAAGTGCAATGACTCGTTCCTCTAAATAGTGGGTAAAGTAAACATAAATGAACGCTGTTAGTAATGATAGTGAATTTAGCGATAGGGGAGTTTTTCGTTATCTTTACCTTTTGCTTTTACTTCAAAAAAGAAAAGAGAGAGAGAGAGAGAGAATAAAAAACATAAAATTACATAAAGCCCAAAGGTTATGAATAACCAAAGGAAAAAAAATCGTCCACACACTTTCGAGCAACAATCTATGGGGAAATATCTATTCATAGCGAAGGTAGGGGTACGTAAGAACACCGAAACAGACCGAAATGGACTGAATCGGAGGCAAGAATTGTACTCTATATAATTATTAAAGTCCACATAATGATAACTGAGTTGGTATCTGTCCTGAAAATCGATGATTTATGGAGCACAATTTCCAGTCTCTCCCGTCTCGGTTTGTGTTCGGGCGCGGCCATATTGGATACAAGATTTAAACTCGCAGATTCATCTTTGTCAACGATTTGATTCCACATTTTCCAAACATCCAGCAGCCCAGTCTTGTATCCAGTATGGCCGCGCCCGTAATCAAACAGGAGAGACTGAAAATTGTTCTCCATAAATCATCGATTTCCATGCCAGATACTAACTCAATTTTCATTAGGTGTACTTAAATAGTTATATAAAGTACAATTCTTGCATTAAAAAAAAAAACTCCAAGCTCCATTTCGGCCTGTTTTGGCTTCGATTTGGTCTTAAGACTCACAAATATAGGTTTTCTAAACAAGTTTATAATGGAAATAAAAGTAAGTAAATAATGCACTTCAGACATTCCCGGGATGGCCATAATACTGTTATAGTCAGTACTTATCTAGGAGAGACTAATAAAGTTGTTAATATACTTCAGTTCATACTTCTAATTGGCATAAATATAATCACAATTCGCTAGTTTACAATACTGTCTACTGGCTACAAAATAAGTAAGTTATCACGAGAATTTCATCGTTATCACTGATTTCTGTCGGCCATGATGGCGGTTTGTTTACTACTGTAAGGTTATGAAACAAAAAAAAAAAAATACCAGGGGAGAAAAAAATATGCAGGGAGTAGTTTAAAAATACCTGGTTTTGGTACGAAGCAAGACCAAAATATCAGACTAAGAAGTTCCGTAAAAAAAAAAAAAAAAAAAAAAAAAAAAAAACAGGAATGATCAAGTTTTTTTTTTAAGACCTCTTAAAATATCCTGCAGTAAAAAAAAATGCGCCTGTTACACATATTGGTTCAAAGGAAAAGCTCAAAATCCTTTTATAGACGGAACCAACTTCGTTCTCCATGGCCTCTGAACGTACTAAGTAATTTTTTGATTAATACGAAGAAACCACGGAATTGTGAGAGATTCGGAAAGATTATTCAAGTCCAAACTTCAGGGCACAAGTTTTCATGACAATTGCCTGGATGTCGTCTTTGCCTTTGTAGATGTTGAGGTTTTGAGGACCTCGGCAAACTTGGCAAGATTGGATGCATGACCACATTAGACTTGGGTTGTTTTGATCATCCAGATTTGGGCGAGAGGCAAGCGGCCGGGCGAAATGGCCCGTGAAAAAGGGGGAGGGGGGATTTTAGATCAGGACATCGGTATTTTGTATCGCTGGGGGGGGGGGGGGGGGCGAGAAAAAGAAGAAAGGCCGAAAGTTTAGTGTAAAAAAAAAAAAAAAAAAAAAAAAGAAGGAGGGGGGGGGGGGGGGGTGCGCTCGGGTACTCAGACTTTTCTTTCTTTTTTTTCTTTTTTTTGAGATACTTGCTGAAAAAGAAAATAAAACAAAAACTTTCCCCTTACTTTGCTGCAGTTTTCCGGACTTACGCGTCCTTGCAAGTCGGGTTTCGGATTCGTTTCGAAGCTTTGAACAATTTGAACAGTTTGGATCAAATTGGCAAACCATTTCAGAGTTGTTTTCTTCTCTAACTTGGTAGATGAAATAGGACATTGTTTTTTGTTTTTGTTTTTGTTTTTTTCTTATTGGCAATAATTGAATTAAAGTAGGAGGAATTGTAGAGATTTTTTCTTTCATATCTAGAAGAGAAAGTCATTTTCAGTCAAGACTCTTGGACTATTGTAACCTCACTGAATCTATAAT
>NW_020870664.1:675000-682500 GCF_003789085.1 Penaeus vannamei | reverse complement strand
CCATTGTCCGGGTCATCATTCCATTTCCTTTTTATTTCCACGTTCTATTTTTATTCCCCTTCCGAGGTTGAAAGTAAAATTTTGTGTTGGCCGATTAAAGTGAAAATGTTTTTATTTTTTATTCTTTTTTTTTCCTTCGTAATTTTGAGTGTCATGGGCAAGTTCACAGAATTTAAGCGTATATTAATGTGTATATTTTCACGCGCGTGTACACACACTTACACACGCGCGCGCTCTCTCTCTCTCTCTCTCTTTCTCTTTTTCTCTGTTTTGTCGTCGCTCATTCTCTCAATCTCTCTCTCTCTCTCTCTCTCTCTCTCTCTCTCTCTCTCTCTCTCTCTCTCTCTCTCTCTCTCTCTCTCTCTCTCTCTCTCTCTCTCTCTCTCTCTCTCTCTCTCTCTCTCCCTCTCTCTCTCTCTCTCCTCTCTCTCTCTCTCTCTCTCTCTCTCTCTCTCTCTCTCTCTCTCTCTCTCTCTCTCTCCCTCACAAACCTCATACAGATCGTATCTTATGGTGAAGCATATCCAAATGCCATGTTGTGAGAGATCAAAGGAAATCGATGTTGTCATATCCTCCCACATATATATCATAGACATAAGCAATTCTATGAAACTGAATCACTGAGGAACTACAGATGTCAGGAACAGATCCTTTGCCGCAATTCTGATAAAATTACCCCCAAGGTCTTTCTCGGAATTCATCCCTGGGAAAAAGTTTTCTTGCGATATTGCAGTCGAAGCTTGTTCAAATCTGTCTAATATGACAACAGAGATATTTTTCATTTCGGTAAACTCGCTGGGTCTAAAGGGTTGCCAAAAGTGGCAAAATATTTTTTCTCCTACCTTTTTATTTCATTATTATTATTTATTTATTTATTTATTTATTTATTTATTGGGGGGTGCTATATTTTTTCCATGAATTTATGTATATGTGGTTAGAGTTGATAAATAATAACCAACTGATACACTTTATAGAGTGTATAATGATATGCATATTACTCAGGGTCAAAAACAAATGATAGGAAGTGTTTAGCCAAAATATTTCTTTAAAAAGATACTTCTAATAATCCAATTTAACTTCAGTTTACATGAAACATGAAAGCTGATGATATCGTTTGATTTATTGAAAGTAATGTAAACACAGTACGAAATATGTAATAATATGCAAATTAGATATCTGACTCTGCGTTTCTAATTCCTTATCTATATGTCTTCGTCTGTTTGCTTATCTATCTGTCTGTCAGTTTGTGTCTGTCTGTCTGTCTATCAACTGATCCATCTATCTGTATACATATACAATACAAATAACATTAAAAAAAAACACATCACACACCAAAAATAACACACACAAAATCTCGCATTTGGACTAACGTTCCAACATTCTTATCCATTTCCTTTTCCTCTATCTTTCGCAGGTGCCATGGATCTCCAGGCTACCTGCGGTGCGAGTGCCAACCTGGCTGGTCTGGCCCTGACTGTGCCACCCCCTCGACGCCCACAGCATTCCAGGTCAACAGCTATGTCAAACTCGCCCTCTCCTTCACGCCCCTCGCCTACACCACCACCGTCCATCTCAGGTCAGTGGAAGCTGTGCGGGTTTCGGAGAGTGTTGAAGAGGAGGGGGAGGGAGAGGGGGAGGGGATGAGGAAGGGAGGGAGAGCGAGAGGGGAGGAGGAGGGGAAGAAGGAGGAGGGGAGGAGGAGGGAAGGGGAGGGAGAGGAGGACGGGGAGGGGAGGGAAGGAGGAGGAGGGAGAGAGGGGAGGAGGAGCGGAAGATGGAGGAGGAGGGGGTGAAAAAGATGGGGAGGGGAGGGGTAGGGAAAGGAGGAGGAGGCAGAGGGAGGGGGAGTAAGAGGAGGAGGAAAGAGGAGGGGAGAGAGAGGGAGGGGGGAGGGAGAGAAGGAGGGAAAGGGGAGGAGGAGGAGGAGGGAAGGGCAGGGGAAGTGGAGGGGGAGGGAGAGGAAGAGGGAGAAAGGGAGGGAGAGGAGAGGGGGAGGGGGTGAAAAGAAGGGGAGGGGGGTAGGGGGGAGGAGGAGTAGGAGGGGAAGGGGGAGGAGGAAGAAGAGGGGGAGGATGGTGTTAGTGGTGTGGATGAGGATGAGGTAGAAGATGACAGGGATGATGATGATGAACGATGATGAGAATGGTGAGGAGGAGGAGGAGGAGGAGTGGGAGGAAGGGGATGGTGATGATGGGGAGGATGGTGCATTATGGAAGATGAATGATGAAGATGGTGACTTTATCATCATTTTCATCATCTTATCACCATCTTCATCACCACTACCATCACCGTAATCATACCTATTAACATCTTTATCAATATCATTCCTAACTTACTGATATCACTTTAAAAGCAAGTAAGTTTCTTACCTTCATAAACAGTAAGTCTGTAACATAGTTTTTAAGTTTTCTCTCCTGCTTTCTTTCCCTTAATTAGTTTTGTGTTTTCTCTCTCTCTTGTCTTCTCTCTTTAAAAATAGTTTTGTGTTCTTTCTTGCGTTTTGAGTTTTCTCTCGTTCTCTCTCTTTGAATAATTTGGTGTTCTCACTTTGAAGAGTTTCCATGTTTTCTCTTTCTTTTTTAATAGTTTTGAGTTTTCTCCCGTTTTGTTTCTTTGAATAATTTTGTGTTTTCCCTTTAAATAGTTTTATATTATCTCTTGTTCTCACTCTTTGAATGATTTCGTGTTGTCCCTTTAAATAGTTTTATGTTCTATCATGTTTTCTCTCCTTGAATAATTTCGTGAACTCCGCTTCAATAGTTTTGTTATCTCTCTCGTTTTTTTCTCTTCGAATAATTTCGTGTTCTCCCTTTCAATATTTTGTTGTCCCTTTAAATAGTTTTATGTTCTCTCATGTTTTCTCTCTTTGTAAAATTTCGCTTCAATAATTTTGTTATCTCTCTCGTTTTTTTTTCTCTTGGAACAATTTCGTGTTCTCCCTTTCAACATTTTTTTTTCTCGCTTTCTCTCTTTACATAAGTTCTCTCTATCTTGCTTCCTCTCTTCCCGCTCGGACAATTGGTCTTTAAAGCACCTCCGTCTGCTCCCTCGCCTCAGGTTCCGCACGTGGCAACGCAGAGGAGAGCTCGTGGTCCTCTCCTCCCAGCACGGCCGAGACCGCTTCGCCGTGCAACTTGACAACGGCCGTTTGTGTCTCGTGTTGCAGCTTCATCCCGATCCCCAGAGGTCACTGTGTCTCACACGAGCCCAGGTCACCGATGGACAGTGGCACACGGTCTCCGCCTCAAGGTATTGTCTGGCTTTGAAGAGGGCGAAGGAGGTTATTTTTTTTATTATTTATCTATTTTATTATGTATTTGTTTATTTATTTTTTATTATTTATTTATTTATTTATTTATTTATTTTTATTATTTATTTATTTATTCATTGTTTTTATTTATAATTTATTCATTTGCTTATTATTATTTATTTATTATTATTTATTCATTTTTATTCATTTATTCATTCATTTGTTTATTTATTTATTACTCATTTGTTTATTTATTTATTTATTCATTGTTTGTTTATTTATCCATCTATTTATTTACTTATTTTGCATGTGGTGTATTTTTTTCATTATGTGAAGAGAAGAGCGATTATACGACAGTTTTAAGATCGTAAGAACAAAAACAGAAACAAAAAAAAGAGAAAAATAAATAGGTAACGAAAGTAGACGAATGAATCTAAATACTAGATAGATTCATTTATAGTCGCTATGAACAGTGCTGATAAAAAGGCCAGAAAAAGTTCTGACAAGAAATATACCATGGAATAACTTTTGTCTTTCGTAAGAGAATAAACACCTTTTTGTCAAGCTGTATTCAGTTTCTAGTTACGATTAGAGATTCTTTCTTTTACAACTGCAGTGTTCTGCCTTTAGCATTACTTGCAGTATTCATGTTCTTTTAGAATTCTTATTCTTTGCACTGGAAGTTGGTTTAATTCAGTGAAAAAATGGTCTTACAGAAGAAAATTCGTTATACAGGTGCTTTCATTATATATGAGGTAGGGAAAGGGATTCACATGCTCATCTATGTGTAATTTTGAGTCTATGAGTTTGAGTGTGATTAATATAAAAAATGTTGCAGTCAACGGAATTCCAGGAAAATGCCTAAAATAGCAATACCTGCTCTGCTCTCTGAAAACATTAGATAGAAATATGTTTTTGAACGCACGAAACAACATATAAAATGACTTACAGTCCTTGACCTGAATTACAACACCAGTATAAAGTGAAATTTATGAATTCAGACTTGCCAAGGATTTTTTGTCCAGTGAAAAGTCAGTTGTTCCAAAGTAACTGTATAAATAAATCATAAATTGAGACCTCTCCCGGCCTCTTTCTCCACTGTATTATTTGCATATGTATACTGTAATTACATACTTACAATCATAAATATATATGTGTGTGTGTGTGTGTGTGTGTGTGTGTGTGTGTGTGTGTGTGTGTGTTGTGTGTGTGTGTGTGTGTGTGTGTGTGTGTGTGTGTGTGTGTGTGTGTGTGTGTGTGTATGGTGTGTGTATGTGTGTGTGCGTGTGCGTGTGGCGTGTGTGTGTGTGTGTGTCTGTATGCGTGTGTGTGAAAATATTCATGTGTATTACATGCACACACATTATGAAACCTCACATCGCAGTGCTTTTAAGAGGCCTGAAAAAAACACACACAAGACGAACATTTACACAGGCTCATCATCTTTAAAAAAATAAAAAATAAAATAAAAATAAAAGGCTAAAACGAAGCCTCCGGATCTCCTCGCTTTCTCTCCGGTTTCCTGAATCATGTAAAAGGAAACTGAATTATTTCTGAAAGTTAAATTTCTTGGAGCAATAAAATGTCGCTCTTTGTCCTTTTTTTCCGAGTTCTACTTCGTTGGGAAATGGAATGATAGAGGTAGACGTACAGTGTACACTCTTTTATTAAGGTTTTTAAACGTTCATTTCTTGTGCAGTGAAATTATTATCATTATTGTTAATATATTTATCATTATTATTATATTATTATTTTATTTATTATTATATTATTATTATTATTATTATATTATCATTATTATTATTTATATCATCATTATCATTATTTTTATTATTATTATATCATTATTATTATTATTACTAACTATTTATTTCTATTCATTCATTATTCATTTTATCTTATTTTGAACAAGCTGAACACACCATTCCGCTTGTTATAGTGTTTTTTCTACGTCTGTGTATGCATGTACGCGTTCGATAAAGTACACTTATATTCGTTATTGCGGGTTCATATCTTTTGTTTTTGTGTTTGTTTATTTTTAGTTCGGGTACGTGTAAACAACTCATAACGCGAGGTATTTTAAGGCAATGTGAACAGAAGAATAGTTAACAATTCTATCCTAGTCTTCTCGCCACGTTACTAACCTGGAATTGAAGACTCAGGAGGAAAAAGTAATAAATTATTGTATAAAAAATAGAGAAACGGTTAGATAAAGGATTGTAATAAAGTTATTCGAGGCGATATCTAATCTTTGGAGAGAAATATGGCTGAGGGTAAATGAAGAGAGGGAACGAACGGACGAGGAAAATGTGAATTTGTGAAATGTAAGGGACAGGGGTGATTATTCGTACTGTAAATATGTGATATTTGTGTGTATGTGTGTGTGTGGGGGGGGGGGGCGTCTGTGTGTTTTTTTAAAGGGGTGGGGGTTCTGTGTTTATTTCTATTTTTTTTTTTTGTGTGTGTGTGCGTTTGTGTATGTGTGTGTGCTTATGTCTATGTCTTGAAATGACTGACCGATGATGAATAGTGGGAATCTACATTATCTTACTGCTATAATAACAATAACGGAAAAAAAATCGTAATTAATATTATTTTCGGTATTATTTTGCGAAATCTGATACATTTCCTTAGACTGTTGCTGAGGTGTCAGCGTCTAGAGATATAATTCAGATAGGTTTACTCACCAATATTCTGCACTATGATATCTTTAAAATGCCATCACACACACACAAACCACTCACACCCACACACACACACACACACACACACACACACACACACACACACACACACACACACACACACACACACACACACACACACACACACCACACATATATATGTATATAGTAGATACTATTTGGATAGTTTTACCTACACTTTCTCCACATTTACTCTCTAACTCAAACGAATATTTACAAGTGAACAGTAGGGATTCAACGTGGATTATTGATTTATCATCTCAGACAATCAAGGAACGAGATATGTTCATGAACTACCCAGAAGAACATGGTAAAAAAAAACAGATGTCAAAGTGTTATGTGAGGGAATTCATGACGAGGGAAAAGTAAGCGACAATATCAGTTTCAATCTCGATGAAAATATTGAACACAAACAAACATGGACGCTTATAAAAGGGCATGGGAGAAGACTGCAACATGATATGGTCAATGGAAATACAACCATACTAGACTAACAGGGAAAAAATTATGTCTAATGGAGAAAGTTTATGCAAGATGCTACCAGGAAACGGCTGTTATTGCCTTACCAAATCCCAAAGACCATTCACGAGACATTGCTATGAATGGATCAGTTATACCGAGAACAACATACCTCAAGCCACTCATGTAGGAAAATAACAGCAGATCTTACTTTACGATGAATACAGAGGTACAGTAGTACAACTAATAACTACCGAGGCCAGAAGGATAAGTAGGAACAGTAATGGTGGTTCCAGTAGAGAGAGAACCCTTATAAATATGATCATTCCCAGAAACATACATAGTTCCTGATTTCCTGCCAGAGGACTAATGGTAAGTGGAGGTCAAGAGGCATATACCAAGACCAGAGGAGATAATCCAGGTTGTCGCCCTCGTGAAGAGAAATGTCCCATAAAAGGTCTTTTGTAACAGCAAATTGGTACAGCAAACGGGTGCCTTAAGTGGAACAGCCATTAAGATAACTGAAATGCTATAGATGAGGACACAAATCAACATGATCCGCCGTACTCTGTGGTTGGAAGCTTAGATCAAGAGAGGGGGAACGCAGGAAGCATAGTGAACTCCTGTTGCTACATTTACTAGGTCATTAACGAGACAGATCGCTTGTGAGGAGAAATGATCAACCAGTCAAGGAGCACCATGCATAGTGAGGACAAGACAAACAATCAGGCGCGATGCCACGGGGGGGGGGGGGGGGGGGGGGGGGAGTCACAAATCGTCATTTCACTCGGCAGAATGAAAAAAAAAAAAAAAAATACAGTTTACTCGGCAAACTTGGTGGTCGGCATAATTTAAAAAATCAATGATTATGGTTTCTAACTCTCGAAGTTTTCATTTTCATTTCAATTTGGTCCTTTTCGAAACAAGATATTAAAAAGTATGAAGTGTGGATTTAATTTTAAAAATGTTACTCGGTAACCTTGCTCCCGACAACCCCCCCCCCCAAAAAAAAAAAAAATCTAGCGCCGCCCCTGCAAATAATGCATGATTGCAAGACTTGGATGATGAGAACGGTGCTGATGCTGG
>NW_020870664.1:650000-657500 GCF_003789085.1 Penaeus vannamei | reverse complement strand
ACACTTCCGAGGCAGATCATGAGCAGCCTCCTCCGCGTCGGCTGGACACTCCGGCCCAATCATAATGGCCCGAAGAGAGAGGATTTGTACTTTAAGCCGTAAATGTGTTGCATTTGCATTGCTCCATAAGTGCATGAAATATTCAGATGCGTGGCCCCCTGTTGTATTCAGTGGATGGTCATGGCAAAGTAGGTTTATGTCATGCCACGTAGGTGCTCGTGATTTATGTATGTGGCTGTATGGATGAATATAATGGATGATGGTTAATGGTTGAAATTAATTAATGTGGTATGAATAGATGAATAACATATGTATATACCTTTGTAAGTGTTTATGTGTGTTTGTGTGTGTGTGTGTGTATATATAATATCTATATATCTATCTATCTATCTATCTATCTATCTATATATATATATATATAATATATAATATATATATATATATTATATATATATATATATATATAAATATATATATATTATATATATCTGTGTGTGTGTGTGTAAGTGTAAGTTTGCTAGTCCACATATATGTGTATGTGCCAGCATGCTAGTACACGAGTCCGTGCATGTGTTGATGTACCTATGTACGCTTGATCTCGCGTTTCTAAACCTGATCCCCACAACGTGTAACCCCCCCCCCCCCTCCTCTTCCTCCCTCAGTGCTGATCTGCGCCTTCCTGCTGCACCAGCACCACAGACGCTCGGCCTTGCGGAGGGGCATGGCAGACGTCAAGGAAAACGTAATGAACTGCAAGGAACAAGCGTCCGCCCCCTGTAGCCACACGCCCAACTTGCTCGAGCTCAAACTTCTCAAACCGCCCAAGGCCAACGGGCAGCCAGCGTGGTCAAAGAACCCCAACATCGCAGGTAACAATGGCTCGTCAACTTGCCTAACTTTTATTGCTTTTGTTTGGGCCATTTCCGTTCTCCTCTTGTTCTCGTGGGGGGACTTTTGTGTTCTGGTTTTGGTTTAATTGGGATTCTTATCTGTATTTGAATTTTACTACTACTATTACTATTACTACTACTATTACTATTACTATTACTACTACTACTCTTATTATTATTATTACTACTACTACTACTCTTATTACTACTATTACTACTACTACTATTTGTTTTTGCTGTTTTTTTTCTCGTTCTCTCTTTTTTGCTTATACAAGTATATCTTATTTCATTATTTTTATCTTAAATTTGAAGGTAATCTTGATAATATTCGCCTCTTTGTCGTTGTCATTTATTTTCATATTATTATCATTGTGGCCGGTATTTTACGTATTACAGTTAATATGATTATGATAGGTTCATTTTTCGATGATTGTTGCAATTACTATCATCAACGCTATTTAAATTAATTAAAATGTATTCCCCTTCTTTATGTTATGCTATTTTATTCTCCTGCGCTCTTTCGCTCGAATTTCCCAGGGCTTTCCCCTTCCGTTCTCACCGCCATGCTTAGCGTCCTCACGGCGAGTCCTGTGTCTCCCGCAGACGTGGACGTCCTGCAGGTGGACGCGGCGTCGGTCACCAGCAGCGTGGAGGACCAGAAGCGAGGGGGCGCCGCCGCAGTCCTCAAAAACGGCGAGAGCAAGGGCGGAGACGCACGCACCGCCGCCGGGAGTCAGAACGGAGGCAGCCGCGGAGGAGCCAAGAACCCTCCTGCAGGAGACGACTTGAGAAACTACGCTTACGAAGGTGAAGGATCTTCTCCTGGATCACTCTCTTCTTGTAAGTCTAAGTTCAAGGGAGGGAGGATTCCGGAGGGGGAAGTGAGGCTGTAGGGAGAACTCCGTCTCAGGCTATGGGTGTGTGCGTTTGTGTGTGCGTGCGTGCGTGCGTGTGTGTGTGTCTGTGTGGTGTGTGTGTGTGTGTGTGTGTGTGTGTCTGTGTGCGTGTTTGTGTGTGTGTGTGTGTGTGTGTGTGTGTGTGTGTGTGTGTGTGTGTGTGTGTGTGTATTTGCATGTGTGTGTGCGTGTCTGTCAGTCTGTCTCTGTGTGTGTCCGTCTGCCAGCCTCCTCGTCTGTCTGTCTACACACTATATATGTTTGTGTTTATTTCAACGCATACAACTGCCTCGCATCAAAGTCCAATATTGTCAAGTCCTCCACAGCGAGTACACAGTCCGTTTGAGTGCGTGCGTGCGTGTCCTTTTGCAATTCTATTTTCAGGTAAGCAAAGTAGTAGCGAGGGAGCGTTCTACCCATGCTATTTTATTCACATTCACATGATTTAACTCTTATCCCTTACCAGTCCCAGAGGAGATCCATAAAACCGAATTCCTTACGGGTTAATTCAACAATCCATTTAATTCTAATCCCTAATGATGTTTTATACTGATAGCTAAACCATCCACGCTCTGACGAATAAACAGTCAGTTGCTACAGACTTTAAATGAATTGTACGAAAGAAGTAGACACTTATTGGACGAATAGGTATAATTACAGGCCTTCCCGGCTTGGCAACAGAGAGTCGCGCAGCTTGCCTACTCAGTGTTAAGCAAGCCACTTCTAGAGGAACTGTCGCATGATGCACTTCCATTTGATAAACTTGTGTTATATAGAGTTTCTCTTCTGGACATGCACTCGCCGTTTGCAATTGCTCCTCTAAACCTGTAATAGTCGACTCGTTCACATCAGACTTCACAACCTGAAGCTAAAGTTACGTTTACTTTTTCTACTTTATTAAGGATTCCGTTGGGAACATATTCGTTAAGAGGTCTGTACTTTTATTTCATCATCATTTTTTTCGTAATTATTTGAATTGTCGTTATTGTTAGCGTTATTGTTGTTATTATTGTTATCATTAATATTATTGCCATCATTATCATCATCATCATCATCATCATCATTATCATCATTATCATTATTATCATTATCATGATCATTACCATTATCATTATCATCATCATCATCATCATCATCACCATCATTACTATTATTATTATTATCATTATCATCATCATTATTATTACTACTATCATATTCATTATGTTTGTTGTTATTGTTATTATTATCAGCATAGTTGTTACCATCATCATATCATTATCATTATTATAGTTATAATATATTATATATTATCATCATCAGTATTATCATTATCATCAACATTACCATTATCATTATCATCATCATCATCATCATCATCATCATCATACACAATTAAAGAAATGACAGTAGACAGCCGTAAAGGGACTTTATTTGAACAGAAAAAGGTCTTATGTAAGACAATGAACTAATCAAATTTTCGAAAGCTAGAAAGTCACTTGGTAATGTGAAGTCATCATCAAAAGGACTATAAATGTAGCGGTTCTAGGAATGAGAGAAAGGAGGAAGGGGGGCTGATAAAGAGAGAGAGACTCTGAGAGTGAAAAGAGTGGGAGAGAGAGAGGGGGTGGTATGGGAGACAGACAAACAGAGAGAATGTCTTTGAAGGATGTAACAAAGACACTGACAGACAGGTAAAAAGAGAGATAGACAGAGAGTATGGCAGACAGACAGGGAGAATAAGGGAATGAGTGAATGGGTGAGTGTGAGAAAGACAGAGAGAGGAGGGGAAGAGAGAGAGAGAGAGAGAGAGAGAGAGAGAGAGAGAGAGAGAGAGAGAGAGAGAGAGAGAGAGAGAGAGAGAGAGAGAGAGAGAGAGAGATACAGACAGAGAGAGAGAGAGAATCCCCCAATAACGTTTTAAAGTTTATACATTTTTTGTCGAAAACTAATAGCGCAACAAGGGTTTGGAATATATGTTTGGTTAATCTCTCTTTTCTGTATTTTCTTCAATAAAAAGGTAAAACGTCACACAAACATTACCAATTCTAAAATCCAAAATTAACTGATTTAGAACATCAAATACACTCACGATTCCCCTGCTCACCAAAAAGCACAAGTAACCCCATAAAACAGAAAAAAGAAAATTGAACCAAACGCACTGACCGAAGAGAAAAAAAATACAAATTTACGCCCTCTTGCCGCAAGCCAGCTGAAGTTCCCGACCCGCATGCAGTGAAGTGTGAACGAATCCTAATGAAGCTTCGTTCATTTTCGGCATCGCTTTCATTGAATCACCAGGAGAGGAAATCGAGTGCTTCATGCCGTTCTTATGGATGGTATGAACTACCTGTTGCCTGGGGTTTACAAGCGGTAGTATCGGCGACCATTGTGCAAGGAATCATGCAGTTCTTAGAAATTATGTCGGCCTCATGGTAGTGTTGCAGGAAATCCATGAGGATGTATTTTCATGCTCGATTGCATGGAGTTTACATTGTGCTTTAGTATCACGGGTCGGATTGAGGAAATGAGGAAAAAAAATCCTTTTCGTTCTTTTATTGTCTTGTTTTCACCTTATTTACATGATTCTGACGTCCACAAATTATTGTGATATATTTTTCTGAGTATAGATTATAAGATATAATATAGGAAATAAACATGTATGTGTCATATATGTGTGCGCATGTGTATGTATGTGTGTGCATATGTATATGTGTGTATGCACACACACACACACACAACACACACACACACAACACACACACACACACACACAACACACACACACACACACACACACATATCTACTATATAATCTATATATATATATATATATATATATAATATATATATATATATATATATATATATATGTATATACCATCATCGTCATCCTCAGCCTGAATCAATCCACTGCAGGACGTAGGCCTCTCCCAATCTTTTCTAATGTTTCTTGTCTTACGTCTTTTGCTTCCAGTCTTGGCCCCCAAATGTCGTTATTTCGTCACGCCATCTTGTCATTGGTCTGGCCCTTGGCCCCTTTATGTTATCTAAAGTCCATTCTGTTAATTCCTTTGTCCATCTGTCTTGTCTCCGACATAATTGCCCTGCCCATTGCCATTTCTTCTTTCTGATGCTCCCGAGTATATCTTCAACTTTCGTCTGTTCCCTGATCCACGTCGCCCACATCCGATCTCTTAGGCTAACTCCTAGCATCGATCTTTCCATCCCTCTGTGGGCACTTATTGGTTTCCTCTCCAGTAATTTGGTTGTTGTTTATGTTTCTGAGCCATAGGTCATAACTGGAAGGACGCATTGGTTAAAGACTTTTCTTTTTAAACATACTGGCAAAGAGCCTTTTAATATGCTTCTGTGTCAGCCGAAGGCGCTACAGCCTAGACTGATTCATCGCTTTATTTTCTCTTCACTAGATATGTTTGTACGAGTTGTCCCAGATATACCTACTTGTCTACTACCTCTAGCGCTTCGCCTTGTACGTGTATCTGTTCGAATGGAACTGTTGAACATAACCTTAGTCTTTTTCTTATTCATCGTAAATCAGACTTTTAGATTTGCTCTATTCAAATCGTTTATTAATTGCTGCATTTCATTTCCTGGTTCACTAAAGAGAACAATATCGTCTGCAAATCTTAGATTATTTAGGTATTCGTCTCCTTGTGTCGAGGCAGGCTTTAAATAGTTTTGGTGAGATGGTGTCGCCTTGTCTGACGCCTTTTTTTATTTTAATATTTTACAATATTCTTCCTCTACTCCCCGTTGTCGAATAGCACCTAATACTGCTGGTAGTTGTACAGATTCAAATGTCTTATCATAATCGATGAATGCCATATAAATACATACATATATATATATATATATATATATATATATATATATATATATATATATATATATATTATATATATATATATATATATATATATATATATATATATATATATACAGATATATGAATTAATGTTTATAAATCTCTCTCTCTCTCTCTCTCTCTCTCTCTCTCTCTCTCTCTCTCTCTCTCATCTCCTCTCTGGTGTGTGTGTGTGTGTGTGTGTGTGTGTGTGTGTGTGTGTGTGTGTGTGTGGTGTGTGCTTAGTCCTTACCCACCGTGGTGCCCATCCACAGCAGTAACCTTTGGGCGACAATTACAACCTCCCAGGCGCGAACTCCCAACCCCTCGGATGAGAGGCCGGCACGTTACCACTGTACCAGCCTGGAGGCAAAGGGAAGGGGAGAGTAAGCATTTTAAGAAAGGGAGAAAGGAGAGGCACCGCGGGAAACACGGGGAAGATGAGGACAAGAGAAAGGAAACGAAGGGAGGTTGTGTCAGGTCGAGGGATCATGCGGTCTATGTGAAGGGTGGCCGGAATACGGAAGAAGGCGGAGGAAATGGGAAGAGAGAAGGCTGTCGGCCGGAGAAAAACCGCTGTTTAGGTTGAAATTAGGCAGCAGCTTGTTCAAGGAAGATTCCGTCTGTGTGCGGGCATGGACACCAGTGGAAAGGAAGACGATGCACGCTGCTTTCCAACCCATCTGATGCCCGGTGTCCCACTGATGGCAGAAGTTGAAGTTGTGTCCCTTGGATACAGCGTATTTATGTTGAGACAGATGCTCAGTAAGACTGGCGCCTCTTTCCCCATAATACTTCTTGTCACTGAAAACAAATATTTGTATTATGTATGTGTTTATGTATATGTTTAGATAGATAGATAATAGATAAAATATAATATATATATAGATATACGCACACACACACACACACACACACACACACACACACACACAAACATATATATATATATATATATATTATATATATATATATATATATATATATATATATATATATATATATATATATATATATATATATATATATGAGCGCGTGTGTGTGTCTATACAGTTGTATATGCGCGCTGGTTTACGTATCAGCCTACCTTTGTCCGCATGCATGTCTATCACGAGAGACCTCGTCTCCTCTTTCATGGCTGTGCCTTCTGTGTGAGCTCCAGACGCGTTCCTTTGGCCGAGGGAATTTCATGCTGGTGACGAAGCTACTGCTCGTGAATTGCAGTACGGCTTCATTGAGACACCGTCCGGAATCTAGAATTGTTTCATTCGAGCTGAACGCGAAATGGTGAAGAGTTTCTCCAGGGGAACGGATATCATATCTAAAAGATTTGCATGGGAATGGCATTTTTGAGTGTAGATTGTCACTGAAGATGCACACACATCGCTAGCAGATGAGGACTAAAACTCGTCAAGATTTCAAAATTTACCTTTCCTCTTGTGTCCTGTGTATGTATAACAGAGGGGAAGTGGGGAAGTCAGCCATAGCAGACAGACAGAGAGGAGGAGAGAGAGGAGAGAGAGAGAGTGAGTGAGTGAGTTGTGTGTGAGTTTGTACGTGTGGATTAAAAGATCATGAGAATGCCATGTATATATCGTACAATACCGTATGTATATCTAGACCTACATCTCTCTCTCTCTCTCTCTCTCTCTCTCTCTCTCTCTCTCTCTCTCTCTCTCTCTCTCTCTCTCTCTCTCTCTCTCTCTCTTACTTCTTCTTTCTCTGCCTATGTATGCCTCTGTGTTCGTCTGTGTATCTGTTTTACCTGCGTGTGTGTGTGTGCGTAATTTCATGGATCCGTTCTTACGTACAATAACTTTTATACATCTACATCTACTTCTCTCTATTTATCTATCAATCTATCTAT
>NW_020870664.1:635000-640000 GCF_003789085.1 Penaeus vannamei | reverse complement strand
CGGGGCGACAGGCACTGAAATTAAATTCCATTCCCCTGTGGATGATAAAACTGATTACACCAAGGTAATCAAACAAGCTATCACTGAGGTCCAGATGTCATCAGTCACTGCTGTGATTAGAAATGTAGTGGACTTTGTTTCAACTGCCAAAAGTTTACCCTTTTAAATCTGTGCTCTTGAAGGTTTTGATAACTTTTTTGCAAATTTATGAGAATGGGGAGGATTTCAGAATGGAAGAGAGACATGGCTATTATGATCATCATTAGATTTGTTTTATTGTCAGTTATAATGGTGATGATAACACTGATAATGACAATGGTAATAATAAGAAAATATAGTATTAGTAGTAATAATCATGATATTAAGGATGAAAATTATTAATGTTGATAGCAATGACGTTAGTAATACTTGCATCAATGATAACAACAACATCAATAACAACAACAATAATAATAATAACAACAGTATTAATAACAATGATAGTAACAGAAATGATAGTAATAATAGCTTACTTATAATAATGATGATGATAACAAAAGTAATGTTTATAATAAGAAATTATATGAAAAACAGTAAGATAAGAAGATTGCCATTGTCGCATTACAATACTGACAATTATTAGGATGATAATGATTATTATTGTTATTGTCACGTTATTTTTTATACTTACTACTGATCATTTTCATTAATTATAATCATCAATACATCTATTTATAAAAAGGAGAAAAATCTTGATGTATTCATTATAAAGATAAATATTCAGTATTAACATTATCACTTGTCAGTATCTGTCATTATGATTTTATCATTATTATTATTAGCATTAGCATTATTATCAATACTGGAATTATTTCATTAATTCTTTTAATAGTAATCTTCTTGCGGTTTCTAGATCAAACCTCTCTTTTCAAAGCTTATAAAAATCCAAGAGCAAAAAAAAAAGAAAATAAATCCTTTTAATGTCACCACATGTGTAGGAAGTGTCAGTCTTTAATAACATTAAGTGACATCCCTAATCTTATCTTATCCTAATCCCCGATAATCACCCTCCAATCCCTCTTCAAATATCGCAATCAATTCATTCAATAAGATCAACTCGGACCTAGAATGACACCCATAACAACCGCAAGATTATAAAAAATGGGGTTAAAAAGACAGCCATAAAGACTGGAATCTCACTTTATCTCTCTCTGAAGTGGCTCTTCGTTCCTGTACAAGAGGCGACGTAATTTGATCGATTCTGAACGAGCAGCAGTTCCATGGGAATAATTCGGCATTAATCACCAATATTGCACTTACAGAGGGTGCTATAAGACCTCTTTGCTCGGTTTACTGCTCCTCGTTCGACAGGGCAGAGGGAATAAATTTCATCTCCTCAGTGTCAATTTCAAGTTTAGATTTTTTTTTTCTCTCTCCCTCGGCTTGAGAATTATTGAAAGAGAGAAAGAATGATGGCAAAGAGAGAGAAATTGAGATAAGGAATGAAGGAGATATGGAGGATGGGAGAGAGGAAGAGAGAGAGAGAGAGAGAGAGAAGAGGAGATGAGAGAGAGAGAGAGAGAGAGAGAGAGAGAGAGAGAGAGAGAGAAGAGAGAGGAGAGAGAGAGAGAGAGGAGAGAGAGAGAGAGAGAGAGAGAGAGAGAGAGAGAGAGAGAGAGAGAGAGAGAGAGAGAGAGAGAGAGAGAGAGAGAGAGAGAGAGAGAGAGAGAGAGAGAGAGAGAGAGAGAGAGAGAGAGAGAGAGAGAGAGAGAGAGAGGAGAGAGAGAGAGAGAGGACTGAAAGAGATAGAGAGAGAGAGAGAGTAGAGAGAGAGAGGAGGGGAGTGCAAAGAAATAGAATAGAAGAGAGGAGTAGGATATATATATTATATATATATATATATATATATATAATAATATATTATATATATATATATATATATATATATATATATATTATATATATATATATATATATATATATATATAATATATATATATATATATATATATATATATATATATATATATATATAATATATATATATATATATATATATATATATATATATATATATATATATTATATAATATATATATATATATATATATATATATACATATATATATATATATATATATAGAGAGAGAGAGAGAGAGATAACAGAGATAGAAGAGATTTCTGAGCACAATCACTATTGCAAAGCCAACTCCCAAACTGACATCCAAAGACCCCCAAGTATAGGCAAAGAGTATAGAAAGAGAATCACGACTTGGGGTCATTTGCAGAAAACTCTGAGATCTGGACGACGCACGTTAAAGAGAGAAGATCCCCCCCCCCCCCCCAGCAGCAAGATAACAAGAGGGTCGACACAGGAAGAAAGAATGAGATTCCAATTAGCGAGGCTCCCGATGGAGATTGGATTCCATTTGATAGCTTGAGCGTATGTCTTCCCTCCACTCTATTCTTTTTTTTTTCGTTTTTTTTTTCTTCTTCTACTTTCTGATCGTATCAACCGGATTCATTTTGTGGGATGAGAACTCACCGCCGATTCTCTCTCTCTCTCTCTCTCTCTCTCTCTCTCTCTCTCTCTCTCTCTCTCTCTCTCTCTCTCTCTTCTCTCTCTCTCTCCTCTCTTCTCTCTCTTTTTTTTTTTTTTTTTTTTTTTTTTTTTTTTGATGGAATGTTAGCAAGTTAGGGCAAAGGTTGAAAACTATGGCAGAATATAAAGATGGTTCTCCGATATCATAAGGGCTTGGAGGAGGGAAGTCCGAGTTATTGAACACTAAATCAAATGCACTTATTTCAGAATACGTATATTACTACTGTTGCTACAACTGATACGACTATTGCTCTCATTAGGGCTATTATTACTGCAATTACTACTATTACTACTTTTATTACTTTTACTAGTACTTCTACTACTACTAATAATAGTAGTAATGATAGTGATGACTATACTTATATAACATTATATGACAATGATAATAATTATATTAGATATTATGCTTATTATCATTACCATTATTATTATCACTATCATTATCATTATCATTAAAAAAAGGAACTTTATCCCTGACGTCTCAAAAATAAGAAAAAAAACCAAAAAAAAAAAAAAACATTCAGCTTGCAAGATCTTACTCCCCGGCTGCAAGGAACAAATCTAATACACGGTAAAACGCTTTTTGGCTGCAGACTAATGCATACCAAATCCGAAAAGTACCATATATCGCTGGAGTTTGGTGTGAGGCGTAACTATCGAAGGATTTCTCTTTCATTCTTTCTTATTTTCTTTCTTTCGGTCTCCCTCTCTCTCTATTTTTCTCTCTCTCTCTTTCTCTTTCTCTCTCACTGTCTCTCTCTCTCTCTCTCTCTCTCTCTCTCTCTCTCTCTCTCTCTCTCTCTCTCTCTCTCTCTCTCTCTCTCTCTCTCTCTCTCTCTCTCTCTCTTCTCTCTTCTCTCTCTCTCTCTCTCTCTCTCTCTCTCTCTCTCTCTCTCTCTCTCTCTCTCTCTCTCTCTCTCTCTCTCTCTCACCTCTCTCTCTCTCTCTCTCTCTCTCTCTACCTCTCTCTCTCTCTCTCTCTCTCTCTCTCTCTCTCTCTCTCTCTCTCTCTCTCTCTCTCTCTCCTCTCTCTCTCTCTCTCTCTCTCTCTCTCTCTCTCTCTCTCTCTCTCTCTCTCTCTCTCTATCTCTCTCTCTCTCTCTCTCTCTCTCTCATCTATCTTTTGTCTCTCTCTCTCTCTCTCTCTCTCTCATCTATCTTTTTGTCTCTAGCTTAATCAATCCCTTCTTCCGTTAGGTTCTGATGCTGATATTAAGGAGAATGCATTTGTTTATACAAATAATTAAATAAGAATTATAATTCCAGTGGTTATATTATATACAGTCTGACAGGTACAGAGAACTAAAGTCTCTATCTCTCCCTCTCTCTCTCCCTCTCTCTCTCTTTCTCTTTCTTCTCTTAGTATATTTCACTACCCCCCTCTTCTCTCTTCTCTCTCTCTCTCTTCTCTCTCTCTCTCTCTCTCTCTCTCTCTTCTCTCTCTTCTCTCTCTCTCTCTCTCTCTCTCTCTCTCTCTCTCTCTCTCTCTCTCTCTCTCTCTCTCTCTCTCTCTCTCTCGCTCTCTCTCTCTCTCTTTCTTTCCCCCCCCCCTCCTCCTCCTCTCTTCCTCTCTCCCTCTTCTCTTTCTTCTCCCCCCCCCCCTCCCTCTCTCTCTCTTCCTCTCTCCCTCTCTCTCTTACACACACAAACTCTCTCTATCCCACTCCCTCTCTATCCCCCTCTCCCTCCTTCTCTCTCTTTCTCTTCTTCTTTCTCTTTCTCTTTCTCTTTCTCTTTCTCTTTCTCTTTCTCTCTCTCTCTCTCTCTCTCTCTCTCTCTCTCTCTCTCTCTCTCTCTCTCTTTCTCTCTTCTCTCTCTCCTCCTCTCTCTCTTTCCATGCTTCGTATCCCATGCACAACGTACTGTTCCGCCACCTGCCTAAGTTTGTTTATTAAACAATTTCTATAGTAAATATCTAATAATTGTTATCTGAACTCTTCGTTTTCATCTACTAATATGTCGTACTGAAAATACAGACCCAGGAATCTAAACAGAATTTCTGACGGAAACAAACACACACATTCTTTTATTTCGCAAGATGCTTGTCTTGGGCAAGGCATGTCTCTTAATGTATTTTCCATCTAGTGATCTGATTAGCTGTAACCATGAGCTAAACGGATTAGTTTTCTTGTCCAGGAATTATCGTCTTCAAAACATGACCTAAAAGAGCTGTTAGCATTACTTTTAGTACATAGGAAATAAAGTGGACATAAGTTTTTATAATATCTGAAAGCAAATATCATAAGTTTGTTAACACTGTAAAAATATTCGACGTTATAAAATTATAAACTTACAATTAGGGATAAGATAACATGAAGTAAGACGAATATTATAGCTTGTGGTCGCTTCCTCAGTGATAACCCCCATGCAGCTTAGCAAAGGTTTGTCTATCGGCACTGGTTTTCCTGGCGATATAGAG
>NW_020870664.1:612500-620000 GCF_003789085.1 Penaeus vannamei | reverse complement strand
CATGAGCTTCTCTCGCGTACGAATCCCGTCAGTGTTAAGTGTTCAGTTGTCTGCAGTGGTTTTCTTGTTGTTCTATCATTCAGATTACTTGCCATTTTTGGTGAGCATTCTAGTCAGGAAAATGTCTATAATAGGTGGATAGAGAAAATGATAGGTGGAAGATAGATAAATAGGTAGATTTATATAGATAGATAGGTAGATTTATATAGATAGATAGATGGATAGATATAGATATAGATAGATTGATAAGTAGGTATATATACATATATAGATAGATGAGCAGACTACTAGACTAATAGATAGAAAAATGAATAGACAGATAGATAGAAAGAAAGATAGACAGATATACAGATACGACTGAAAAGTCAACAGCCAGATATGAGAAAAATGAATAGACAAACAGATAGTTATACAGATAGATAGATTAGACAGAAAGATAGATAGGAAAAATATTCAATTAGACAGATGATGAACAGATAGATAGAAAGACAGATAGAGAGACTGAAAGTCCTTCAGAGGCACAATTGCAGCATTACCCTTTTCAGTGCTGAAAACATTGCCTGACGCAGAATATACATTAAGGCTGCATGACACTGAATACCAGGGAGACAGATACGATTTGCATATGCATGTAAACTTTTCCAGGATCATGCTTTATATTAGTAGAGAAGGGAGGAACAGCGGAGGTAAGAGAGGCAAAAATAGGGAAGGAATGAAGTAATAAGCCATTTATAAATATGGAATTGGAGAGACGGATCGATATATTTCAATTTATCGGTTCAGGAAGAGAGCGAGAGAGATACGTTAAGGCGAATTTCCAGGGCTGAAGGCCATAAATCAGGTCATCTGGTCCGGTAGTAGGAATGGTTTCAAGCTAAGGTCATCTATATGTATGTGTATGTGTGTGTGTACAACATATGGATATTAGACACATATTTACACACACACACACACACACACACACACACACACACACACACACACACACACACACACACACACACACACACACACACACATACACACACACACACACATATACACATATATATATGTATATATGTATGTATATATGTATATCTGAACACACACAATTGGGTAGTTTACCAAGCACCAAACGTGGATCCCAAAGCCCCAGAATTACCTAACATCAACACTGCACATTTGGTCTCCAAGGCGGAGGGGAAGGGGTGAAAAAGGACAACGGATTTCCAAATAAGGAAGGCAGAAGAGACAAAGAGAGGAAGGAAGAAGGGGAAGAGGAGAGAGAGAAGCAAGTGGAGGTGACTTATACGCGGCCTGCTGAGGGTTGGTCACCTAGGGAGGGGAAAGGCACACACTGTTGAATATTATATAAATATTTTTTATAAAAAAAAAGAAATAAATAAATAAAAAAGAAAATAAAGAAAATTTTAAAAAATAAAAGTTTCAGCTCAATGATCTCAAATGGTAAGGTATAAAAAAAATATTGGTAAAGGTACGATGGCGGGGAAGCAACCATGGATTTTATGTAGTGTAGGCCTAGATAGATTTGTGTATGTATGTGTGTATGCATGAGCGTGTGTGTGTGTGTGTGTGTGTGTGTGTGTGTGTGTGTGTGTGTGTGTGTGTGTGTGTGTTGTGTGTGTGTGTGTGTGTGTGTGTGTGTGTGTGTGTGTGTGTGGTGTGGTTGGCTGGAGGGTGGGGGGTGTTTGCGTGCGTGCGTAAGGATAAGGATAACAATGATAATAGTAAAACAGTAAAAGCTAATAACATTGCCGATGACAGTAGTAGCTGATAATAATGATAATAATCCTGATAAAAATAACTAACAATAATAACACATTAATAAAAGTGATAGTAATAATAATAATTATTATTAATATAAAGACAATGATAAAAATAATGATTTTAATAACGACAATAATAATGATAATGATTACAATAAAGGCAATAATGATTATTATTATTATATAACGATCATAATGACAAGTGGCAGTAATAGCAATAATAATAATGATAACGATAAATAATGATAACAATTTAATGAAAATAAATATCAATACTATCATTATTATAATGATAACAATAACCAAAACAGTAAAAATAATAATGATAATAAGAATAAGAATAACAACAATAATAATTATAACAATAATAGTAATAATAACAATGATCATAGAACTGCTACTAATAATAACAACAGCAAATACATTTAACCACAGGGGCCAGAAGTGCAGTTAAATTAGTTCCCTGCATTCCCCAGTGCCATTCTCCTCACTGGAACTTTTGCAATAGCCAGGACGCAACCTCTGCACAGGTCATCGCTCTTAAGTTTTTTTTTTTTTTTTTTTTTTTTTTTTTTTTGTCTCTGGGTGAACCTTACCTGACTGGTTCTGTCTGGCTGTCTCGGGCAGTCCGTCGGTCGGTTCTCTCTCTCTCTCTCTCTCTCTCTCTCTCTCTCTCTCTCTCTCTCTCTCTCTCTCTCTCTCTCTCTCTCTCTCTCTCTCACACACACACACAGAAAGCGAGAGAGAGAGAGAGAGAGAGAGAGAGAGAGAGAGAGAGAGAGAGAGAGAGAGAGAGAGAGAGAGAGAGAGAGAGAGAGATTTGAGAGAGGACCCAGATGATCACACAACTGACAAAGATCACGTTTTACACCTACGTAGACGGAAAATATGGTAGAAACAACAAAAAGGCCTCTTCTAGGTACCTTGCTGCAATACTGAGGAGGGACATAAGTAAAGAATTTAAATTATTAGGGACTTAAACCACGAAGAAAACTGGAGAGAATAAAACTTAAAGCTCTGGAGGTAAGAAAATGGGGCGACGCGGCTATGCTTTACAATTATGTCTCAGGAGGAGTGAGGAAAGACAAGGAAGAATTTGTCATTTTCGTGAAAGGAGAAACAAAAGGTCGTAGTAAAATGCGGAGTACAAAACGCAGTCATAAAGGTGTAATGGAATTTACTTTTCTAAATAAAATGAATAATGACGGGGTAACTCACATAAAAGAAAAATAAATAGGTACTAGAAATATTCTTTACTTCTAAACATTGCATGATAATCTATGTAATCACAATAAATAAATAAAAATAACATTAACAAACTTTGTTCGTTTACAATGTTTTTATTTTTTTTTTTCATCAATGCGGTAAGTTTCATCACTTATGGATACCAGGCTACTGCCATGGTAGTAGACATATATGTAGGTTCATGGAGATAGAATGAATAGAGAGCTAAGTAGGTACCTAAGTAGGTTAGATAGGTAGACATAGCTAGGCAGATAGATACAACGACAGATCGACAGATAGATAGGTATTGACACAGATACAGTCATCGTTATGCGTACATGCTATGTATTCTTCCTACTGCGGAGCGAACTGCCCTGCGATGGTTACCGTGATGAGTCTTATCATTGAGTAAACAATAAGAAATCTCTTTTAGCATCACTCAGAATTTTATTTTTTGGAGGTTTTGATAATATATATTTTTTTTTTAAATATTAAAAGTAAATAATCAAATACTTCACAGTATACACCAGGGAATATTTGTGAAGATTCTTTCATAGAGTGAATGTAAGCACGTATATCAGATAAACACGGTAGGAATGCCAAACACCACCATAGTATATAAGCCTAGTAAAAAAAAAGCTTTGTCTCTGTTAGTACTATTCCTAAGGCCTATTATCTGATGTGGAAAATAGTATGGTCTCGTAGTTATAAATGGCAAAATAATATCCAAATCAGATATTCCATACATTTTTGCTATTTGTTAAACTTTAACGAGAAACCCATTTAGAGTTGTGAAAACTACTTTATGTCCACATATGCCTAATACCATTGTTAGTGATATTTATGTAATTTTCGAATAGTTCACACTGCCTTATAATAATTATCAGTCATATTTTCTTTCAAAATATAAATTCTGTTACCAAGTATTGACTATGTATCTAATGATATAGGAGAATATTGTTACTTATGACTTTGATCTCTATAAGCCTTAAGAGGGATTCCGACCTCGATCACAATTTTGAAATAGTAAAAGAATTGCTTTAATAAAATTTTCTTCTATAACGCAAAGCACGTGGCAATACCAGTCGTGCTGCAAATGCCAATAAATATCATATAAAACATACATATAAATAAGAACTACAACTGTAAATAAGAACCACTACAAAAAACGGCAAAACAAGCTTAGAAAGTTGTATAATATTTTTCCTGCAATAGAAGAAACATGGGGAAGAGAATCCCAAGTGATATATGAGAAGATTAAAAAGTCGACAGGGAGATGTTAGATAAAAGACCGAGAATGAAATCAAGATGGGAAGACGTCCTTGCACAACCAAAGCGATAGAGGATGCGATGAGTTATTTTGGAGACGACTGGGAGGGGAAAAAATAAAGGACAGTTTAGAAAGAAAAAGAGAAACGTTTACGGGAAAATGGGGGGAAAAAAGCACGAGAAACATTTACGAATTGAAAAAAAAAAAAAATGGAATGAATGAAGGAACAGTTTACAAAGAAAAGAAAACAAGGAGAGCTTGAGAAAAGTTTGAAAATAGATAAAACTTGACCTTCTAAATATTGCAATAGAAAGATGTGGTAAGATCATAGTGAGTGTACTGTTATAATATTTCATCATCCAATGCAAAATATAAGATTATTGAGAGATTCTCTTCATATATTGTACTTATATGGACAGGAGAGGAAATGAGAAATGAACAATACAAACATTTAATGCACCCAAGCCTTATGATCAATTCTATGTTTATACTAGGGAGCAAAACATCAGAGTATTGATATTAACAGTAAAGAAAGGATTATCATCACGAGCATGTGTATGGAATTGCAAACTGTCATTAAGGATAATGATGATTGTGATGGTGATGGTGATGTGGGTAATGAGAATGGTGATGGCAATAATGACATAAATAATAACGGTAAGAATAGTAACGGTAATAATTATGGTGATACTACTAGTAGTTGAAACAGTGATATTATTATGAAAATAATAATAAAAGTCATTGTTGCTTCTTGTTTACATTATCGATATTATTACCATTATCATTATGGTTATTACCTGTATCATTATCATTATTTTATTGCTGTTGTTATTAATGTTAATGTGTTTCGTTATCATTTATATTATTCTATTATACCATCTTAATGTTGTTATTATTATCGTCATTAATATTGCTACTAATTGTATTATAATATATTGATATTATCATGGCTATTATTATTTTAATTATGATTATAATCATTACAATAATAATATTAATAGTAACAGTAATGATAACAATAACATTTATAACACCAACAGCAATAATGATAATAGCAATAATAATCATCATCGTAATAATAATAATAATAGCAGCAATGATACTGATGTTAATTACAATAATAATTATTATTTTATTACTGTGATTATCAATAATTATTATTATTCCTATTATTGTATTACTGTTATCTGAAAATTATTAATTGTCAAATTTGCCCAATAGTAGCGTCTTACAGATTCCGTACATAATATTAAGGTTCCCTCTATTATACCTTGTAGTGTTTAGTTACAACTGATATTCGTTAATTAGCCAGGAAAGCGTTTTTCTCATTAGAAAATCCAATATTTGGAGACATTCCGTATCTTTTTTCTTTTTCTTCTTTCTCTTTACATAAGAGAAACTCAATTCCAACCACTGTGCCGGTGCAGAGGTAATTCTGCACTGCTTTGAATATTCCCCTTCGGTCGTCGTGGAGAAGCCTTCCTGGGACCTCCTTTTCCTGCGACAATCTCACCGATTTCTCGATTCTTCCCACGTCCGAACCCAAGTCTCGCAGTAGGTTTGGTAGTTCCCAGTTGCGTAGCGGTGTCAGTTACGGAGAAACTTGCATCCTTCAGCGCCGTAAATCCGCGCCAGCTGGGTTGCAAGATTCTCTCAGTGTGGAATTCATGTTCACATCAGTATTCTTGATTTGGTATCCAGATGGGGTGCGGAAAGGTGGTGGCAGTACCTCAGACTATCCCTCCGCTGTACCACCAAATAAGACATTGAAATTTTGCTTCCCTTTATTTAACAGGCTAGTCTTCCGACTAACTTTTATACGTGATACAGAAAGTCCGCTCCCATATGTTTTTAGTTTATTAGACTCCTAAATATACCAAACATTAAATATCCCTTAAAATATCACGCAAAGAAGGAAGAAACTTTTAGTAACACGAAATATGTGGCATTTGTTTGAGGGAAAAGGCGATTTGATATCATTCCAAACTTTCCTTAATTTGCAGCTGTGAGATATGTGTTCCGTTGGCAAGGAGGATAAGTTCACTGTGTTGCATGCTGATGGATGGCATTATCAAAAACTTCTTGGCATTGTCGTATCCAAACTCCAAAAGTCATTTCAGACAAGAATGTCGTCGTATACTTCAAATAATAACAGAAGACAGTCCCATTTATCAGTGGACTAAGAAAAATGTATATTCTAGAATTCAAGAATATATTCTGAGACAGACAATGTCTGTCTTTACTGCTTGTGTAATCTCTGTTCTTTTACAATTAAATTCGCGTGTGTGATGTGATGCGTTGATGTAAAGATGGAATGTGATTTGTTGATTATACCGATTCTATCTAGAGAAAGTTCCTGTTCAGATGGAAATCTGTACCTTGGAATATATAACTATCTGACGCATTTCAAGCTACATGGCGAGACAGAGATATGACTTTGCTTGGTTTTAATGGATGTTGAAGCAGATTCTGTAAAAATAAATACGTGTTATACTCGGACATCCCCTGGACAAGTTTAGCGTTAGTTTCTTAAATTCAATTATATCTTTGTTAACCGTAATATTGCCAGAGTCAATCATTTATAATAAACGTAGGTTGCAAAACAAGCAACAACAATGTGCTAGTGTGTATGTTTCATTTATTCACATCAATGAAAAAATAAAAATAAAAATAGATATGGATATAAAAACCAGGAATTCAGAGGAAGATATTCTTTTTAAAATCGGAAAAAGAAAGGCAAGACAAACAAAAGCTTCCATTTATCCCATGTGGGCGGTCGGTCAACAAGGTCGTCACGCCCTTTTGATCGCATAGGCCCGTGTGAAAGGTCCCGTTGCACTGCTTTAACTTCTAAATCGAGAGACAAAAAAGCGCCTGTGTTGAGCCGATTTTTCGGACTAATGCTACAGTTGCTGGGAGAAACGGGATTACGTGATTGGAAAGCAAGGTTGTGTTTTTATTAATATATATATATATATATATATATATATATATATATATATGTGTGTGTGTGTGTGTGTGTGTGTGTGGTGTGTGTGTGTGTGAAACGGTGTAGCTCTTCTGATTAAATCGGGATTTTATTCCCACACGGCGCTTAGGCACTTACAGAAATATTGTTTACATTTTTGCTATTTTCACTTATTTCATGTTTCTGTATTTAGTATGTAATTATATATATATATATATATATATATATATATATATATATATATATATATATATATATATATATATATA
>NW_020870664.1:595000-597500 GCF_003789085.1 Penaeus vannamei | reverse complement strand
ACACAGGACACACACACACCACCATACATACACCAGGACAGCACACCCAACAGCAAACACACATCATACACAAGGACACACACACATACATACATAACACAGACACCACACACAAACAACAATATACAAACACAGGACACAAAACACACAACATTACACTAGGACACACACACACAAACACACAGGACAGCACACACACACAGGAACACATACATACACCACACACACATACCACCACACACATACATACAACAGGAACACCACACACAAACACACATCATACACAGGACCACAAAATACACACATAGCATTGACCTTAGCACACCACGATTCCAGCACTAAGATCATCCGGACACACACATAACACACGATACACTCCAACAGACACACAAGACCGCACACCCACATGACACAATACAACACACCACACAGGCACGACACAAAAGCACATTACACAGGACACACACACTAGCACACACATACATACACAGGACCACACACACAAACACACATCATTCACCACACACTGGCACACACACACAGGACACACACACAAGTGCATACACAGACACACGGACACACACACAAACACACATACATACACAGAACACACACACCAAACACACGATACATACACAGGACACACACAAACAAGCACACATACATACACAGGACACACACCACACACATACACACACACACACACACACACAGGACACGCAACACAAGCACACATAGATACACACCACAACACACACTTACAAGGACAATCAAGCAACCCAGTCATTACAGGACACACAGACACTTACATACCAACACACACACAAACAACTTCACAGGACACACACACAGCAACACACATACCACACACACACAAACACACATACATACACAGGACACACACACAGACAACACATCATACATACACCAGGACACACACACAAACACACATACATACACAGGACACACACACAAACACACATACATACACAGAAACACACACACCAGCACACATACATACACAGGACACACACACAAACACACATACATACACAGACACACACACCAACACACATACATACACAGGACACACACACAAGACACACATACATTACACAGACACACACACAAAACACACATACATACACAGGACACACACACAAACACACATACATACACAGGACACACACACAAACACACATACATACACAGGACACACACACACACACAAACACACATACATACACAGGACACACACACAAACACATACATACACAGGACACACACACACAACACATACATACATACACAGGACACACACACACAACATACACACATACATACACAGGACACACACACACACAAAGACACATACATACACAGGACACACACACAAACACACATACATACACAGGACTCACACACAAACCACACACACAGGACACACAAATACACAGGACACACACACAAACACACATACATACACAGGACACACACACACAAACACGCATATATACACAGGATACACACACATATACATACACAGATACACACACAAACACACACATACACACACACATACACATGCATCTTTACATATAGTTTTCCTCTCCTACCTCTCTCATCCCCTCACATAGGCGTTTTCACACACGCCCTCGCATGCATCTATGTATAGTTAGGCAATCACACACATACGCATTCACGCCCGCACGTCACTCCCCGCCCTTGCATCGAACCGCGCGGGCGTAACCGGAGGGGGAACCGAAGGGCGCGGGGTTCGACGTCGACCCCGAGGGAGCTCGAGAGGCGGCGCCCGTGCTGGCTACGTGCTCCGCCTGAATAAACAAACCCGGGTCGTACCAGCCGGCCATCGGAGTTCTCAGCGGCCTAAAGATGGACTTGATACTTATACGCGAGACACAGGGAACAGCTCCCGGCGACGAGGGGAAAGTCCGCTATTTGGGGCCCGATACCCCCGGCCAGCGTCTCGTAAGTCGGGTTTTATCAAGATGCAGCGGCGGCCGAGCGGGAGGTGGGGGGGGGGGGAAATGAGAAGCAGTGACGAGCGGCGAGGCGAGCGACCCGCCCCGAGCTCGGCTGGGATTGAAATGGAAATATTGGGCTCTCATTTACACGCACGCGGATATATAACGTGTGTGTGTATATATAATGTATATATAGATAGATAAAGATATAATAGATAAAATATTTGTATATTATATATGTATATGCATATATGTCTATATGTATCAGAGAGAGAGAAAGAGTGTGTGTGTGTGTGTGTGTGGTGTGTGTGTTGCATACACAAACATGTGATTTTCAGTTCCTTGTCCTTTCTAGTTCGGGCCACACCAAGCCCCTCCTTCGGCAATTCCCAAATCCTTCATTACCTGCAGAGAGTCCTAGATCCCAGAAGAGCAGTCATTGTAAAGATCCTTCGATTGGGGAGGATTCGGCGGCCGTGTAAACAAACGCTTCCTATACCGAAGTTCGCATTTAA
>NW_020870664.1:565000-575000 GCF_003789085.1 Penaeus vannamei | reverse complement strand
TTTAAGTTTTTCGTATTTTCCCCCTCTTTTCTTTTTCTTTTTTCCTCTTCTCCTTTTCTTTTTCCTTTATCTTTTTTTCTTTTCTTGTACTCTTCCATTTTTACGTATCCTACTTCTCCTTTTTTTTTTCTTCTAAACTTCAAAATTGCTCTTTTACTAGTGTCAGACTTTTAATAGTTTGTAAATCAATCTTTAATGACTTTTTTATGAAGGAAAAGGTCAAACACATCTCCAGAGATCATTGAAGGAGAAAAAAAACTATATATGTATCATATATATTCATTTGATAATAATGATATCAATAATGATAATCATTATAATTGTAATCAATAAAATAGTGATAATAATCATAATGATAATAATGATAATTTCAATAATGATACTAGTATTTATCATTATTATCATTATTATAGTTATTATAATTATTATTAGAACCATAATAATAGAAATAATAATTATGGTTATCATTATTATTATCATTATTGTTATCGTTTTTTTATTAGATAACTTTAATTAGTATCATTATTATCATTATCAGTATAATCATTATTACTATTATCATTATTATTATTATTATTATTATCATCATTATTAGATTATCATATCAGTGATATTATTACTATTATATATTATCAGTTATTATTATTATTTTAATTAGCAGTATCATTTTAATTAGTACCATTATTATCAACATCAGTATAATCATTATTATTATTATCTTTATTATTCATTATCATTATTATTATTACTATTACTATTGTTATTATCAATAATATCGTTATTATCATTAGTAATAGTCATTATTATTAGAATCATAATGATATTAGATAATATCATTATAATAATTATGATCCATATCATTATTATTATTCATTGTTATTATCTTATTATTATCAGGCATCATTATCATTATCATTATTATTATCTTTTGTTTTATTATCATTCATTTTAATTATTTTATTATAATATTATTAGTAATATATTTATTATTATTACTATCATCTATCATTATTATTATTATCATTATTTTGTTATCATTATCATCATTATCATAATCGTCATCACTATTATTATATTATTCTATCATCTATTATTATTATAATATTACTATCATATAATTATTAATTATTATTATTATTATTATTATCATTATTATTGCTGTCGTAATTGTTATCAATCGTTATCATTTTCATTATGATTATATTATTAATGATAATCGTGATTATAATAATAGTTATTCATATATTCATAATCCTTCATAGTTATTCATATATTCATAATCCTAATTACAATTATAATTATGATGATGATCATTACCATCATGACTATCATCATTAACGTCATCTCCATATTTATCATTATTATTATAATTATTTAATTCCTCAGTCTCGAAACGCCACAACACCTGCGCATCTCCTACCAGCCGTGTGGGGTGGGAAGGGGGAGGGAGGGGGTGGAGGGGGAAGGAGAGAGGTGGGAGGGAGAAGGAGAGGGGGTGGGAGGGGGAAGGAGAGCGGGTGTGAGGGGGAGGGAGAGGAGGTGGGGAGGGGGACGGAGAGGGGGTGGGAGGGAAGGAGAGGGGTGGAGAGGGGGGAGAAGCGGTGAGGAGGGGGTGGGAGGGGAAGGGGGAAGTGAGGGGGTGGAGGGGGAAGGGGGGAGGGGAGAGGGGAGGGGGTGGAGGGGAGGGAGAGGGGGGAGGGACAGGGGTGGGGGGGGAGGGGGTAACTGTATGAAGCCCCCCTGTTCTTGCTCTTTGTTCACGTCGCCGACCCGGAAGATGAGGAACAGCACAACTTTCGCTGCATTAAACCAGTTCACGTGAACAAGAAACACTAATTTCCGGGCCTCTGCAGTTGTTCACAGAGATGCAGGATTTGCGTCGGGTTTCTGGGTGAAGTTTGAAGTTACGGCCAAACAAGGAGTGCAACCTCCCCCCCCCCCCCCCAAAAAAAAAAAAAAAAAAAAAAAAGAAAAACACACAACACACACACACACACACACACACACACACACACACACACACACACACGGGGCGCAGGAACGGCGGCTGGAATGTCTTCTGCAGTCAAGAATCTTAAAAATTCGAATTAATAGAAGATTTAGAATTATCAACCGCGCCAGCAGCTGAGTCATGAGTGGGATTAAAATGTCATGACCTTTAAAATGAAGATTATATTAAAAATCAAAGCATAAATATTATGTTTCAAAAGTATAGAATTATTTTATTTCGGATGATACGGATGTGTTATTGACCGTATAGAGTGCCTTTTGTCCTTGTCTTTTTTCATAACTTTGTCTTCGAGAACTTCTTAAGTAGGTAGTTCACTTTTTTTCACAACTTTATGAAAACTAGATGAGGATATCTATAAGTGAGAGGGTTATAATAATGATTAAGGAATTATAGCAATATTTTTAATAATATAGTTAGTTGATAGTGATAGTGATGATGATGATTGTGATGATGATGATGATGATGATGATGATGATATGAAGACGATGCTGATGATGATGATGTGATGATGATGATGATGATATAATGATAATGATAATGATATGATGATGATGATGACAATTATAATAATGGCAAGAAGTGGTATCTATAATATTATTTACTTCTATGAGCGTTTTACATTGATAATTCCATATAACTGGGATGAACATTCGAATCATTATGGGATAGCTGTTCATCCACGGAGATACAATTAACGCGGCAAATTAATACTATCAGTTGGGAGGCTGTACTGTATAACAATGCTGTAGTACATCAGTCTACAATGCCTACTGTATGCATGAGAGACCGTATGGCAATGAATGCATTATGTCAGTATTCAGGACAATTCTACCATATAGTACAGAGTTTATACTCCTACGAATATACAATAAAATGCGAGATTACGCGCGACATGACTATAACAAGAGCGTGGCGTGCACTAAATTCCCAGTATGGTGTCTTCTTCAGAACGAAAACTATAGAGCAAAAGTGCGTCTCCTTTTGCCATGCGTTATGCGTAATAAATTCCGGAATCGCCCCCCCCCCCCCCTTTTCTCTCTAATCTCTACGGCTATATAGTCTGCGAATGGGATTATGGTCGATTCTGGTCTCATGTGTTTGCCTTCTCAAGTCCTCGTGGAGATCTACCGTCGATGGCCAGCGGGTTTGAAGGGGTCACTCTATCTCAAACATTTGCTTCACGTGTGTTAATGATTCTCATGTTCTGATGATGGTGGAAATGGTTAATTCTGTTGATATGTTGGTGTTTATAATACAGTCTCTATTTCACACACATGCGCGCGCACACGCACACACACATACACATACACATAAACACACACACACACACACACACACACATACACACACACACACACACACACACACACACACACACACACACACGCACACACACACACACACACACACACACACACACACACACATTTATGATATAGTATGAATGATATAAACAACTAAAATAAATTAAGTGTATGATACCCATAATATTCACGACTTTAGTGTTGAAATAGTAATGACGACAATTCCGAAAAGCACGATGCTCTTGATCAAATAGAAAATAAACAAACGAATACGTAAATGAATAAATGAAAAAAAGCGAGTGATAATACGAAATCGAAAGGTTTCACAGGCAACTATGCAATAGACATACTCTCCCGACTCTCCTTGCCTGAAGCTGCGTGAGAAGTTACCTCATAAACTCGCTCTCAGGCATTAGAATTACAGCCCATTAAATAACACTTCTACCTAAATCCTCTACTTTATTGGGACTCTCACCTTCCATGGGAGCTTAAAACAGCTTTATTATGGATCTCGTTATCCACTCTACGTCATAGCGTATTGCTGGGTCCAAAACTGTAAGGGTCTCACAATTATCTAGCACTTCGGGAGTCTATTATGAATGCTCATCATTAGTACTGAACGCCAAACACACACACACACACACACCACACACACCACACACACACACACACACACACACCACACACACACACCACACACACACACACACACACACATTGCTTTCACTCATACGATTACTAAGAATTCTTATTTTATGAAATAGAAATTCTTTACTGCCTCTTGCTGGAAACACTACATAGCAAATAGCATTTATCGAACTGTTAGAGGATTTGGTACCATGTAAAGTAGTATTACAGTATTATAAAGGGGTATGTCTAATAGGTTACTTCTAGTATACACACACATAGAAGATTTATGATTCAGTAATCTTGCGATGTTTACAACTACGATCAAAGCGCAAAGATAAATTGGGTTTTTATATCCGAAATTTCCGGCTTACCTACCCCAGCTATTAAGCATGCAATTAAACTGCTAATTTCGCAGTTCGCACTTCTGACCTAGCCTTATCCATTTCCAACTAACTCTCCTCCACTCTATCCAGAATTTAATTTCATCTGCATATACATATCAGCCTATTTTCAGTAGTTACTAGCCTCATTCGGTGACTATTCCGCTTGTTTTTATACATGCCGCCCTCTCCAATGACACGTTACGTAACGAGACACCCACTGACGTTACAACCGATGAAGTGTCCGCTGAACCATCTAAAACCACTTATTTACATGAGTGTACCCTTGAATTATTTTGCGGTAGTCTATCCTTTATGCGCCCCTCATAATATAAGCCGCTGATCACCCACAGAAAACGGGGTCCCAGCAGCTCTAATTTTAATACCGAATCCACAACCCGCTTCGGAGAGGTTAAACAGCTCTTTCTTGTTGTTTCTCTCTTTTTTCTTGGGGGGGGGGCGGCGGTGTGTTGTTTGACTGTCCATCGTAAAAAGCCTGAATTTGTTTTGTGATTCACTGTAGAAATACAAGAATATAAGCCCCCTTTCCTGCCCAGTCCTTATTCATCTGTAAAAGAAAGAAGAAAAACAATAAGAACAATTAAAACAAAAGTTTAAAGACAACATAATAATGGGAATAACAGTGCTAATTACACTAGAAAAGTACACTATACAATAATCATCAGAAAATTACTCATACAATCTACATAAAACAGCTCTTTTTTGATGGACTGTAGACGCTTAACTATGGCTGGCTCGTCCCATTCAGGAATATGGAAAGACTCTCCAATTGTTCTGACTTCCATGTTGGAAAAGATATGTACAGTGCTCAGGAGAATTGATCGACCATATAATGAATGCAAGTGCTGATAACATTGTAGTTTCATATCTATATCATTTTGTGTGTATCTTTTATGAAAAAATAAGTCAAGTTGCCATTAAATTCTCAAGTGATACAATAACAAAATCGTAAACACGGCCTATGCTACCAAAATATCCAAATAACTGCTTTATTTAGGGGATGTTATTAATGATGAAAAGTTTTTTGTCTTAGATATTCAGAAAAGAGATTTAAAGTTGAAACAGCCAGTAAGATTAGTAAAAAAAAAAAAAGACTTCCCGGGGTCTACAGTAGAGGTATTATACCCACTCACAATCTCCCTTCTCGATTGGGGATTCGACTAATCACAACGAGGAGGACTCTTAGAAGGGAACGAGCGGGACAGCCTCCAAAAGGGCTCGTGGATGGCGGGTGAAATAGTTCGGTGATATGGCCATGAGAACTTCGGCCATAAATCGTGAATTCGTCGGACCATTTTATTCTCACCTCCTCCTTCCCCTCGAAGTCTTTGATATTATAACTTCGGATAATGACGTCTAAGATATTCAGAAGGATGATTTTTTTTTCTTTGTTGATTTCTCTCTTTTTTTTTGGGGGGGGGGGAGGCGGTGGGTTGTTTGGTGGTTTGTGTATCAAAGAACCATACTCGTAAAAGCCTAAATTTGTTTTGTTGATTTACTGTAGAAATACAAGAATATAAGCCCCTTTTCTGCCCACTCCTTATTCATCTGCAAAAGAAAGAAGAAAAACGATAAGAACAATTAAACCAAAAGTTTATAGACAATAATGGAAATAACAGTGCTTCTAATTACCCAAGAAAAGTACACTATACAATAATCATCAGAAAAATACTCGTATAACTTACATAAAGCTATTGTGACGCTACCAAACGGAGATGCTTTCCACCGATCGATGGAGGCTTTATGTCTATTGTGACGTCAAGACAAGCAAAGAGTTTTCGAATGAAATTATAACTCAAAAGATGTATTAGAAAAGTTTAGACAATTACTCTGATGTTCTTTCATGAGTTTTCGGATAATTCTCCGAAGACGAATAAAATGTTCGTTTTTACGACAATATAAAATGCCCGAGGCTAGAACCTAGAATTTCGCCGCTGTAATAAAATAGAAATTGTGATGGGAATAAAATATGCATGATAACGATGATGCACTATACTGAATAACGTAGCTAAAGTATTATCAATCGTAAAGCATCATATTAACAATGATGTGTTATTTTTTATACTGATAAAAATAATGTCAAAGTTGATTTGTATGTTAATGCCTTCAGTATCATATGCTGTTATTCCTGGGAATCAGCATATGATACTGAAGGTATCATTTGAATATGTTAATATTGCATATGTGTGTGTGTGTGCGCGCGCGTGTGCGTGTGCGTGTGCGTGTGTGTGTGTGAGTGTGTGTGTGTGGTATGTATGTATGTGTGTGTGTGTGTGTGTGTGTGTGTGTGTGTGTGTGCGTGTGCGCGTGTGTGTGTGTGTGTGTGTGTACGTACCGAAGACATGCAGTCTTGGCTCAGTACCTTAAGACGAAACGACTCCCCGTGACCTGCCCTTCGTGTCAGTCCGCCCTCCTTCCGGACTCTGAATTCCAAGAAAGGGATTCAAGACTATCTCCTTCACTCGTCAAGCAATGGCAGATGCGTGGGGTTTGTTCCTTTGGGCTGCAGTGCGTGCAGATATACATACATACACACACACACACACACACACACACACACACACACACACACACACACACACACACACACACACGCGCACGCACGGCACGCACGCACACACACACGCACACACACCACCACACACACACACACACACACACACACAATTACATTCATATATATACGGATATTACTAATTTTCTTGATCTAGAAAGTCTCTTGGTTCACTTTTTCTTTCATATTCTATTTTGATTCTCTATAACTGATAAGAACTTGATTATGCAACGTATTTATCATTGATCACATCAGGTGTCTAGTTCAAATGATTGTGGTAATCCTTAATGTATAAATGATTGTATAAATGTAATGATTGTGGTAATCCTTAATGTATAAATGATTGTATAAATGTAATGATTGTGGTAATCCTTAATGTATAAATGATTGTATAAATGTAATGATTTGGTAATCCTTAATGTATAAATGATTGTATAAATGTAATGATTGTGGTAATCCTTGTAAAATGATTGTATAAATGTAATGATTGCGGTAATCCTTAAAGGCTAATGCATAAATCACACGAATTAGATGTGCAAGTATTCCCTGGAATAATTAAGAACTTAAATCTTAAAATTAATTAAAGTTGGCTCATTCGGGTCCAGAAATATGTGGTTCGCTTAATTCCGAAAGCAGACTTTTGTTTCATAAAAGTTATGAAATTCTCATTGGTTTCCTTGATAAACTACTATGACTTCTTAAGATTAATTTTGTAGATATACATGTAATTCTGTAAAAAAAAAAAAAAAAAAAAAAAAAAAAAAAAAAAAAAAATAATAATATATATATATAATATAATATATATATATATATATATATATATTATATGGTTGTATATTCATTAATTTTCTGATGTATTTTTCCTTAGAAAAAAAAAAAATGATGAAGTCACCTGAATTCCACATTTCGTTATAGATTAATTAATTGTTCTGACGGACGTATTTTTCCCTTAGAAGAACGACGACATAAACCATACCTTGAGTCGTCCATATGGCTGAGCATAAACGTCCCCTCCAATATTCCAGATTAACGTTGGATTGAAAGCCCACAGGTTGATCCCCTCTTCTGCACGGCGGGTCACAGCTCAGGAAACCTTCTGTACGCACAGAAGTCTTACACCTTCAATGTTTGCCAACCTTTCTCCTTTCTAGATCAAGAAAATGAGTAATATCCGTATGTATATGTATGTATTGATGTGTGTGTGCGTGTGTTGTGTGTGTGTGTGTGTGTGTGTGTGTGTGTGTGTGTGTGTGTGTGTGTGTGTGTGTGTGTGTGTGTGTGTGTGTGTGTGTGTGTGTGTGTGTGTGCATGTGCATGAACACACACGCAAGAACACACACACACACATACACACACCACATTACACACACACATACACACACCACACACACACACGCACGCACGCACACACACGCATACGCGCACACGCACATACACACACACACACACACATATATTATATATATATATATATATATTATATATATATATATATACATATATATATATTATATATATACTATATATATATAATATATATATATATATATATATATATATGAATATATTTATATAGATAGTCATAGATAGATAGGGTGATAGATAGACAGAGAAATGTTAACTGACAGAATAATTTCATTTGATTGACACATACTTTACAAGTAATTTCCCCTTCTTAAAAGGCCATGATGACTGTAATGTCGACATTCTTCATTATCGTCTTCCATTTCATTTTAAATATTAAACATAACTGAAAAGTACCGTATCAAGTGCAAGGATTTGAGAAAAAAAAAAACATAATCTTGTCGTACCCAAGATTCAAAATTAATATGCTCGTACAATGGAAATATACCTCCGGGAATATGACCCTGTATATTAAATGATATATCTTACGTTGGTTTTGTCAATTATAGAACGAGATCACAATTAAGCCATAAGTTAAGCCTTGCCAAAGGTGTTAACTAGCTTTACCTGAGTGGCAGAGAGACGCATATGCATACTCACGTGAGAGAAATGTATAGAGATGGAGATTTAGAGATTTTTAGAGATATAAAGATTTTGAAAGATATAGTAACTGATAACTCCAGAGGTATATCAAAGAGGTATAAGATCTAAATAGAGGTATAAAGATTTGGAGATTGTCAAAGCTTCAATAATTGCAATTATAGAGGTATTAAAAAGTATAAAGCTATGGACACAGAGAGACGGAGACAAAGCTAAGAGAATGAAAAAAGTAAGGATATGAAACTATGCTAATAGACATTCATATAGTTTGTTTAATTTGAAAACACGATGGACTGCCTACTGTTAATTCTATTTACCTTGTCAAGAGTATAAACTACTTTAGGCACAAACGTTGCATACAGTATTTTATTTCCCTTCATTCCCGTTCCCTTATTTCTCCAATTACTCATTCCCTAAAGTGTATGCATAGACTAAATCATTTTTGTGAAAATAATTTATGAGATCACCAGCGGATTTTTTCGTTTCTATTTTATCGTGCACGTAAAATTTCACAGAGCAGTGTTGATCCTGTAAACCCTTTACATCCAACAAATATAATTAACTCTAATTATAGGATCTGTTATTAGTGACCCTGCCAACCATGCTCTATCGCTCCAACTATTGTTGTTGTTTTTTTCTAGCAAAATAACTAACATGAATAGCAGCATTTTTTGACTGATGTAAATTAAACAATATATGTCCGCAAAGAGAACTTTGAAGTCTTTCAAATAAAGATATTAAGCTAAACGAGAAAGATTAAGAGGGATGCTAAAACGCATATTAATAATTCTATTGCTTTGCTTCCCATTTATCCAAGGACAAGAGAACATTCAAGTGAAAATGCTGAACACTAGATAGTACTGTTATAATCTAGGAACAGCGAGACTATAGGGTGTCCAATTTCTGGAAAGAACGAACTGGCAACTCACACTGGGAGGCTTCTAAGGGCCATTTTTTTTATATTTTTGTATTTTTTTTTTTTTTTTTGTATACCTATTAACTGTCAATTAATCAGCATGTTTACATATATTTTAGGTTTCTAAGATTCATAAAAAAATCATTGCTTTTCACCACTTTTTTCGCTCTCTAAAGTGAC
>NW_020870664.1:547500-550000 GCF_003789085.1 Penaeus vannamei | reverse complement strand
CGCCATTCTCCTACACCAGATATGCTGCAGCGTGAACTTTTAGCCGAGAAGGTTATAAGGTCCCAAATCCCGCCCTTGATTACAGCCTTCAGTCATAATGCTCACGCGGAGATCAGTGACACAGAAATCGATATGGGAACAGCGAGGTGGAAGAGGCGTGAAGGGCAGGAACAAAGCGATATCTTGCAAGATTCACACACACACACACACACACACACACACACACACACACACACACACACACACACACACACACACACACACACACACACAAGCACTCACGCTCACATTGTGTCTGCTCCTGCTTCCTTTTCAAGAGTCTGCCTTAAAACTTTATTTTATCAATAATCTATTAATTTAAGGTACTTGAAGATGCATTACACAGTGTATCTTAAATTCTATGATATTAAACTGAATTGTAGGAAAGTCTTCTAGATGTCAGTTTTCCGCGATATGTAAAGTAAAATCACCTATTGCCATGACCAACCATCTATGTCCGTTACTGTTAATTCTTACACCTGGTCTCATATGTAATACTCTTTCTCCATTCTTAGGCATATATTTTTTCTCTGCAAAGCTCTTTTTCCACAAAACCTGTATTCCTTTCTCCTAAGCGCTTATTACTTCATCAGTGGTTTGTATAAAGAAACACTTTCTTATTCATTTTCCTCATAAGGTATATTGCTTCCGTTCTTGAGACCTAGGCTTAGTAGGAGAATCTGGGTTATATAACGGAAACGTGGATGCAGACCTTCACCTCGTTAACAATCAGGACTTTGATGTCTCACACACACACACTATATATATATGCTACGTATATCTGGGGAAGAACAAGAGCATTGTGGCCCTACCAGTTCATTTCAGTTATATTAATCAATTTTATCTTGACTCTGTTATCCACTAAAACCTTCTTTTTTTTTTGTCTCCTGCAAAATCTTAGAAGGCAATTTAAGTAACGATTGCAATTCACAAAAAAAAAAAAAAAAAAAAAAAAAAAAAAAAACAGGCTTGCTTGCAGATTTTTTTTTTCTGAGCTGATTAATGTAGTTAAAATACGGTTAGAAATTATTATTTTTAACGAAAGGGTTACTGGCTGGACTATCAGACATAAATTGCTACTCTGCACTGTGAATGCAAGACACTGCGACCATACCCGCTTATACAACACAACGGAATACATAATCTGCACACGACATGCCCAATTAAGTTCATCGGACATGCTGACCCAAGACAAGAATAGCAAATAGATATATAAACGCATCGACTGATATGGTAATTAAAGGCATAAAACAGAACTAAATGCCACATGACAGAAGACCTCACGTAAAAGAAGGTCGAATATCACCCTACATGTGTACATTACTGCTTTGGGGTTCAGTTCATCCTCCAGTCTGTGCTAGGGGTCCAGATCGCGTGGAAAGGGTTAAATTACCAGAGAGTGAATACCAAAGTAAACAACTGCTTATTAGCAATTCGCTTAGTAGAATATTCAACATCTGCCTTATTCCTGTTAGTAGAATATTCAACATCTGCCTTATTCCTGTTAGTAGAATATTCAACATCTGCCTTATTCCTGTTAAATATTCAACATCTGCCCTGCAACATCTGCCTTATTCCTGTTAGTAGAATATTCAACATCTGCCTTATTCCTGTTAGTAGAATATTCAACATCTGCCCTATTTCCTCAGCAGAATATTTAACATCTGCTCTATTTCCTGTTAGAATATTCAATAACCGCCCTATTTTCTTTTAGTAGAATATTCAACATCTGTCCTATTTCCTCTTAGAATATTCAATTTCTGACATATTTCTTCTAAGAATATACAACATCTGCCCTTTTTTCCTCTTAGAATTTTCAACGTCTGCCCTACTTCCTCTAAGAATATGATCAAAACCACACCATCTTAATAACCTAAATGCTACGTACAAGTTTTACTCACTTACTTGCCGTAATTTTTCCCTGGCTTGATGGTTATAAGCTTTGCAATACATCCCTGGCAGCCCCATCTCTCCTTATGCGAGACCAAGCAAAATGATACATGCTCATTTCCGTTTCTATGTCTTTCCGTCTTTCATGTTGAAATGGCAATATCTGGCATCATCAAAGGACTTGGCTGAAGGTTTATTTGTTTCTTATCTATATGTACATATTCGTCTTTTTGTTTGTGATTTGATATTAGCTATTTAGTGTTATGGCCTCGCCTCACGTAACCACGCACACACACACAGCACACACATGTACATGCACACATAACACACACACACACACACACACACACACACACACACACACACACACACACACACACACACACACACACACACACACACACACACACGCACACACATAAAACGCCCACACACACACACACACACGCACACAACCCACCCACAAACATACACAACACGCACCAACCCCCACACCCTCCTTACCCCACCCCCCCCCTACCACACACACAATTTCTTATTCCAAGAGCATGCAAAATATACTCGTGGCCCA
>NW_020870664.1:522500-525000 GCF_003789085.1 Penaeus vannamei | reverse complement strand
TAATATCATTACTATTGTTACCAATGTCCTCACAACTGGCACATATTATCCTTTGATATAAACACTATTGTTATTGTCTACATGATCATCATTATGAACTCAAAACATCATTCATATACAAGGTGATTAGATTTACTGCACAACACAGTAAGTACCTGTAGTTGTAGTTTTGATAATGATTTATAAATAATTTCTGTTTCTTTCATTTGGAAATCAAAATATCATATTTTTAATCCCCTTCACATGTCGTATAATTGAATTTATAGTCAAGCTAGAGTTCAGAATCTAAAATTATGGCAATTTTTTCCCCATAACATTCACAATATTGCATGACATTCTATTTCGTTAAATTGCCAATCACCTCATAATCACGCTGTCAATATTAGTTTTGGGTTACCATGGAAACCAAATACTGTTGCAAAAGTTTCTAATTATAGTGATAATTCAAAACATATTGAATAGTGCCTGATCTACCGGCAACGTATAATAAGATTTAGATTATAATTAACTACGGTAGTTGATAACAATTGCCTGTTTTCCATTTGTGACATAGCGCAGTTGAGCTCGTGTCAGTAAACAAATTTGGATTTCCTTTGTATTATATTCCCTCGTATTAATAGATTAACATGATAATACTCAATCAACTTGATAATGAATTTTCATCATGATTTGCATCAGTAAATGGGTTGCATGACGCATTCTTGTCCAAAGAAAATAAGGAAATGATTCTTGTTTAAGTCTCGCGAAATACTTCAAGAAGGTCCAAGTTTCTTAAAGAATTATTCCAGAAGCTGATATTACAAACTTAAATTTTTACATTTTCTTCCAACAAACTTACTCGTGGTTTTACCATATCTACACTTTTTTTTCTTTTTACTCTCTCTCTCTTTCTCTCTTCTTCTTCTTTTACAAACACTACAAAGGATAATTAAATTGGCTTCAGGTCTTTCAAAGTCTGTCTCTCACTTCCCATATTTGTCTCTGCCTCTCTCAGTATCTCGGAAACATTTTCTAAAACTGACTCTATCTGTAACTTTATCTTTACATTACTCCATCTCTATGTCTTTATCACCTTTTTTATCTCTTGTCTTAACCCTATCTCTGCCTTAACCCTAGTCTCTATGTCTGGCCTCCATTTCTATTCTACCCCTATCTTACCCTTTCACGTTTTTATCTTGTTTTCTCAACTCTTATCTTTAAAACTGTCCCCAAGACTCTCTCTCTCTCTCCTTCGTCTCAATACTTTCCCTCTGTCTTTCCTACCGTAATCTGTACACTTCAGTCTGATAGCTGCGTAGACAGAAAGCTTGGCTGTGATTGGTGGATGAGAGCCGGTGAAAAAGCGCTTGTGTTATCAGGGAGTCACTTCCTTCACCATAAAGAAGTGATGGACTTTGCTTGCACGTCGGGTGCTTGCTTGCTAATAGAAGAAGCATGCGATTCAACACCACTCAAGCAGACGATGCATAAATGATGCTGACAGGAATGATAATGATGATAGTTTTGTTAATAGAAATATTAACGATGGTAATAATATGAGTTAATAATTTAAAAAATAGAAAGGGTGACGATAATGTTGATGATGGTAATGATAATTATAATGATATTGATAATGACAGCAATAACGATAGTGATGATACTAAAAATAAGAAAAGAATTCAATAATAGCAATAATTTTGATAATAATGATGAGGATAATGATGATGATGATAATCGATAATAACGACAATAATAATAATAATGATAACAACAGCAAAAATTACATTATTGATAAAAATAATAATAATATTGATGATGGTAATAATAAGGATAACGCTAATAATAATGATGATAGTAATAATAACAGTGATAAGTTTAACGGTAACAAGCAATAATGATATTATGGATATTATTACTACTTCAGATAGTTATAATTAATATTAAAGATGATAGAAATTAAAACAATTATACAAATCATTATCATGTTAATCATGATCACAGTCATGATGGTTATCTTCATTAACATGATGATGATGACGATGACGATGTCGATGACGAATTTGATGATGATGATAATGGTACTAATGATAATGATGATGGTAATACTACCACTACTACTACTCCTTATAATAATAATAATATGATGATGATGATGATAAAAATGATAATAATAATAATAATGATAATAACAATTACACTGACTATAGTAATGGTATTGAAATGATGATTATAATTCCAATTATTATTATTATTATTATCATCATTATTATTATTATCATTATTGTGATCATTATCCTTCTCCTCCTACTCCTACAACTCCTCCTCTTCATCATCATCACTTTTAATATTATTATCATAGTTATTAGTATTATCATAATCATCATTATTGTCAAATTCACTGTAATTAACATTATCAATATCAGTATTATGATTTTACCATTGTTATAACAATAACAATGATATCATCATCATTGATATTACCATCACTTTTTCATTATAATCATGATAATCATCATTAATG
>NW_020870664.1:510000-515000 GCF_003789085.1 Penaeus vannamei | reverse complement strand
ACCACAAGAAAGTTAATAGTCCACCTATTATCCTTATCATATTATTATTATTATTATATTATTATATATCACTTACCATTATGATGATGATGATATAATTATCATATAATTATTATAATATTATTATTATCATATATTATTAATACCATCATTATCATTTTATTATAACCATTATCATTATTATCCTATCACTTATAGCAATAAAACATTAGCAATTTTGTGGAATTGATGTCGCAAAAATTGCAGACAGAACAACGAAAGGAAGAACCAGAAAACACACGAATATACCAAAGGCCTTTCACTTTACAGTTTCTTTAGGGCATGCAAGATAAAAGAGATACAATGGTACATAAACCTGCAATTACCGGTCATGTCAAGCCGGTAATTTGGCATGCGACGATCTTGTTAGTTCGTGTGTCTTCTTTGCGGTATTGAAGTTGTTGGACGAATGAAGTTCGTGTGTCCTGAATGAATGAACGCCGTGTCTACCGTCTTCCTTTGTCGTGGGCTTCGTGGAGGCCTGGGACCACCTGGGGAGATGGTCGTAGGTGTCGACGTGAACAACGAAGCCGCTACTGTATTATTATCCTTATTTCTGTTATTATGATTACGATCATTGTCATCATTTTTATCATAATAATGGTTATAATAATAATAATTATTATTATTTTATTTCATTTCTCATCACCATTACCACATTATCATTACCATATCATCATTATCATTACATCATTATCATTATCATTGTCATAACCATATCATTACCACACCCTTATCATTACCATATCAATATCATTATCATCATCATTTGCGGTAGTAGTTGCTGCCGTAATTGAGAGTCGGTAGAGGATGAAGAATAGAAGGAAAAGAAAAGAAAAAGGAAAAAGCAAAAAGAAGAGGAAGAGCGGATGCATCAATAATAACAGCATAATAATCTTGGCTTGCAGTGCCCATAAGACTCTTTCCATTCACAAAGTACACGATTCAAAATTAACACGTATTATAATCACCTTATATGAAAGCTCACGAGAGATTTTAAAGAGAGTAGTTTGGGACTTTGATTAAGTATCTAAAATTGTCAATTCTTAAGTCCTTTGCTTACAAATTACATGTTTAATAAAGTCAGTCACTCTGCACATACACGAAAAATGTATGTATATTTACATTCGCATTAAAAGCCATTTAAGCTTTGCGTTGTGACTGCATAATAGATTATTTTTATAAAGCATTTTGTTAAAAGTAATTGAATAAAATTGCAGTTGAAAGCTACATGAGTTATTGGTCAGATAATTCCGTATGCCTTTCAGCTACATGAATGAAAGTTTAGGATCAAAGATTATGATATTCAGCATAAAGTTGAACTGTCTAACGTACAGATATACTTTTACTTATAACAGTCTTTGTTTATTGATAGACGCTATTTTAACATTTCACTCCCATAAGGTTTTCGCCGCTAATGACCTTAGCTGTTGGCGCAGTAGATAATTTTACATTTTACTAAAGTAATCAATGCAAGGCACTCACGAACCACCTTCCACATCCTTCACTGTGCGAAAGGCATTAAGGCTGTTGATGCTTTGCTGTGCATTAAAAAGAGGGATTTCTCCGAGATCCTTCGGTATCTTGATTACTGCATGGAAGATATCTGCCACTACAGAAATCAAAACAGATGAGTAAAAGCTAACAGCTACATGTTTCTTTCAATTCACTGTTAGAGACTGCCAATCCGCCAGACTGTAGAGTATTTTTCTTGTGCGGGGAATATTAATTTTTTCATACGCGGAAAACGTAATTTTGTCTACATTTGCGCGGACGGATGATAAAACAAGTGCGCGGAAAGGTCAAAAGAATTTTATGCGAGGAAAGTTATTTAAAAAAAAGAACTAAGCGTGCGCGGGAAAGTTACCCGAGAACTACATTGGCGCGGACAGAATTTGACCAAATAATTTTTGCCTACAGTCTGGCCAATCCGTAGGTTCTCAACTATTGGTAAATATTGCCTGGTATTAGCTATAGTCGTGTTACTCTTGCAAGGTCAGAAGCCACCTCCTTCTCAGGTGGTTTCTGCAGCCGATGACACATTATTATCCTTAGGCTACTGTAGCTGGCAGAGAGTATTGACAGTGCACGAATTAATAGGTCATCATAATACACAAACTACACGAGGAAGAAAACCAACTCACACTGAATAATAGTCACTTCATGCTACCTAAAATTAGTTGAAGCAATGGAGTAAAATTCTAACAAAAACACCAGCATTTATTCTATCACCGTGTGGCTAACGTGGCCAGATTTATATTGACATATCATTATTCCTTTTAATTGGTTTGCCACAGAGCATTGGAATGTGCAGAACCTATCCGGTCTGCTTCATCGGATAGGCCCCTCCTTCCCCAAACATTCCATATGCAAATCATCTTACGGCTGACATACCTTAGGTCATGGAGTTCACCAGAGAATGTGCAGTTATCTGTGAACCTGCGTTCATTATGATTCTCATCGTTATTATTAGTTTCATTATCCTTATTATCATTATTGTTATTATCATTAATATTAGCATTACAGTTACTGTAATTATCGTTATTACGATTATCATTATTGTTACTATTATTATCAATATTATTTTTATTGTTACTATTATCATTATCATCACTATCATCATCGTTATCAATATTACTAACAAAAGCACTGCTATTATCAACATCATTATTATTCCAATGAATATAGTTGCTGTAATTGATTTATTTTTATTCCTATTATTTCTGTTGGTATTATTCAAATTGTAATTTTGATTTTATTATAATATTTTTATCACTGTACCTATCATCCATATTGTTTTTTGTTGTTATTGCCCACTTCATCACTATATTACTTTTAATCATTATTAAAACTATTACTATCATCATCACGGTCATCATAACAATCGTCAATGTCAATGTATTTATAGCATTTGACTTTGTTCATTCGTTCATACACAGACATGAATACATTCTTCCAATGTTACATAGGGTTTTCTATCATATATTTTAAACCAAGACCCAACTTTTCAATAAAGGACAAAAATATTGGCCGGTCGCGAAACTTAAATTTAAATAAGGCACATTAAAATACATGATATGTATAGTGAATGGAAATATCAAGAAAAATGCGAAAAGCTGTATTGTTTCTTGTCTGAGACAAAAGGTAAAGTGGCAACCCACTCCAGACTTTGGACTACTCCGATTCGTTTTCTTTTTTTCTCTCGTTTCATCTCTATCGTTTTCGTTTCTTTTTCTCCTTCGTTTCTCTCTCTCTTTTTCTCTTTTGTTTATCCCTCTCTCCATCTCTCTTTCTAACACTTTTGTGTTGTGTAAAATTGACAATAATTATATTACTCTATGAGAACTTCACTTAGATGTTTACACACAGACACAAACACAAGCACAAGCACATACACACATTATATATATATATATATATATATATATATATATATATATATATATATATATATATATATATATATATATATGAGTATCCTGCACTCAAAAGACAACCCCACCCAACCCTCCCGCCCGACGCATCGCAAGGGGACCGTCGGCTCCGGGATTCCTCGCCCGCGGCCCGAGTCTCCCAGATGACCATCAACCGCATCAGCCGTCCCTCCCTCTCCGGGCAAGCCGAGCCCCCCGCGCCCATTCATCTTCCTGACGCTAATCGATGGTCAAGGGAAATTGTTTGGGCCGAACCACGCGCTCTGGATTTTTTCCCTCTCGTTTTTTGCCAGGCTTTTAGCAGCACTAAAGAGCCTACTTATAAATAGTTGATCTTTTTTTTTTTTTTTTTTTGTATGGTTATTCGTTTTTTTTTTTTTTTTTTGTATTGTTATTCGTTTTTTTTTGTATTGTTATTCGTTGTTTTGTATTATTGTTTTTTTTTTGTATTGTTATTCGTTTTCTTTGTATTATTCGTTTTTTTTATTATTCGTTTTTCTCTATAGATAGATAAATACGTAGAGAGGTAGATGGATAGAATGATTTAATGATAGGTATGTAGATGGACAGAGAGAATTGGTATATAAATAGATTGATTGATAGGTACGTAGATGGATAGAATGATTTATTGATAAGTACGTATATGGATAGAGAGACTGATACAGATAGATTGATTGATAGGTGCGTAGATGGATAGAATGATTTATTATTAAGTATGTAGATGGGCAGAGAGATTGATATATAAATATATAGATTGATAGGTACGTAGATGGATAGAATGATTTATTGATAAGTATGTAGATGGAGAGAGAGATTGATATATAGATAGATCGATAGGTACGTAGATGGATGGAAAGATAGATAGAGAGGTGGGTAGATATAGGTATATGCAAAGTACGCACGTGACACTAAAATCGCATACAAGATATTAGATTAAGGCAAGGTAGGTTTATATTTTATTAAATTTCAATCATCAGATCCGCCTCTCTACCCTGTTACTACCATACAATTCGCTATTTCTATTCAACTTCAAACTTTACCCTAAACATTAAATCATTCCCTACCCTTTTCGCTACAATATTTTGCCATAGTACTATACGACCTTGATGTCTAGCATATCTATTTGTATTAACCATTAATCCATTATATAATGAACGCTTAAATAACTTCAAATTGCTGTGAAAATATGAGTAAAGATAATCTATTTTTTATTGGTATAAAATCAGAGAATTTCCTTTTTTCTGTGTTCTTTTTTTTATACATCACCAAGAAACAATATCATTGCCATCATAAACATTATAATTTTTTAGTGGTTTTCTCTAATGGCACAATAAAAGACTTGGAAATAAAGGGGAAATGTTCAAAGGTCATTACAAGGAACAGAAAGTGAAAAAAATGTATATAGAACGACAACAAAACCCCGACAGGAGCCGCATTGTGTTCCATGATATACAGTCACCCTTTCTTTTGGAGAGGAAAGTTATAAATCTTATGGGCCTAGATGTGGGTCTGCGGGGCCGCGAAAAG
>NW_020870664.1:482500-485000 GCF_003789085.1 Penaeus vannamei | reverse complement strand
CATATATATATGTATGCATATATACATATATATATATATATATATATATATATATATATATATATATATATATATATATATATGTATATATATATATAAATATATATATATACACACACACACAATGTATGTACGTATGTATATGTATATATATATATATATATATATATATATATATATATATATATATATATATATATATATATATATATATATATTATATATGTATATATGTATATATATTTATATGTCTGTCTGTATGTCAGTCCGTCTGTATACATGTATGTATTTATGTATGAATGTACGCATATATGTCTGTTAAGTATGTATGTATGCATATACCTGTTTGTGTATGTATATATATAATTGATGGAGGAGTAAGCTAAATTTTATAATGATAAGCCTCTGTATCGTTGTAAATCCATATTTACCTTCAAGGGGAATGATAAACTACAAATCAGCTTAAATGTTTCTTTGATCTAGGAAAATAGGATTAAATACTTAGCCAATGTCAAGCTCGTTCCCACGGTGACTTTATTCATATTTACCAAGTGTCTGAAATAATAATCTGACTTTGATAAGTGCAATAGATCTGGATCAATAATGGTTAGCGTTAAAGGGAATTAGCACGTATTATCGTTATGACTTCATAACACAAGCAGGTAGATATATTCACGTATATAATATCTATATAGAAAAAAGCGAATCGTTTTTTATATAAAGAGAGAGAGGATAAAGCTCTTGTGAGTTTGGTATCATTGGTATCATTACTTTATTTATCAAAGGTATCACTTTATCTTTGTTAATAGTAGAATGTTTTTCCTGTGGTCTTGGCAATTCTAGGATCTTTAATGTGGTTGATAATCCTAAGCCTACCACCTAATATGGACTTCGAAATGCGACATGTTTTTATGCCTGTCGCTTTTTCTCCCTCCAAGGTGCTTACCCTCATGTCATTTTTATTTTCCAAGGTGTCTCCCCCCCCCTCGTTTTTCACCCACAATTAACCTCTCTTAGTACTAATTGTGGTTGCCTATTCTTATATTCGTTTTTTTTTTTCATATATTTAGTTTTTGTTGTTGTTGCAGATGCTAATATCATGTTTTTTTTTTTTCTTGTCTACATAATTTTTTGTCTTGGTTCGATCTCAAATTTTGAATTAGTATATTCCAACATTTAGGTATTTCAAAAGCATTACTTTCCTTCATAAAAAAAATGAAATACCAAAGTACCATCAGCCATCTCTTCTCTACGAAAGCATGAATATAAAAATTTTACGGACCATCTTTATTACCTAAAGCACTTGGACTCTCTCTGTTGCGACATCCTCCATGGCTAGAAAATAGAGTACACAGCATAAGGGACAAAGGGATACAGGCAAAGGATGAATAGATAGGAAATGGACGGAGGAAGCATAGGGCGGAGCAAGAATGAATGACTGAAAGGGAAGCTGATGGAGAGAGACGGAGGGAGGAAGAGACGGAGAGGAGACGGAGGGGAGGAGAGGAGAGGGGAGAGATGGAGAAGGAGGAGAGGAGGGGAGGAGAGACCGGAGGGGGGGAGAGAGAGACGGAGGGGAGGAGAGAGGGGAGAGAGACGGAGAAGGAAGGAGAGAGGAGGGGGAGAGAGAGTGAGGGGAGAGAGACGGAGGGGGGGAGAGGAGGGGAGAGAGACGGAGAGGGAAGGAGAGGAGGGGGAGGAGAGGAGGGGAGAGAGACGGAGAAGGGAAGGAGAGGAGAGGGAGGGAGGAGGGTGAGACGGAGGAGAGAGGAGAAGGAGGATAGAGGAAAGGGTGCGCGAAGAAGGGGCATACAGGGAAGGAGAGAAGGGAGAGGAGAGGAGAGAAAAGCGATGGATGAGGGAGCACGGATGGAAGGGAGACGAGAGGGATGGACAGGGGAAGATAGAGATGGACTGGAGAAGAAAGAAGAGAGACGGAAGGGAAGAAATGTGTGAGAGAGGAAAGAGAGGCGGACGGGAGAGGAGAGAGATGGAAATGAGAGGAAAAGAGATGAACGTGAAAAGAAAGAGATGGAAAGGAGAAGAGGGAGACGGAAGGGAGAGGAGAGAGATGGAGTAAAGGAAGAGAGAGTAAAGGAAGAGGAGAGTGATGGAAGGAAGAAGAGGGAAAGATTTGGATGGGAGAGGAGAGAGATAATTTTGGAGAATATAGAGATGGAGAGGAGAGGGGAGAGGAGAGACGGATGCGAGAACAGGCAGACGAACCCGAGAACAGATAGACGAAAGGGAGCCCAGGCAGACGAACAAAAGAGAACAGACAAACGAACGAAAGAAAAGAGAAGAGAGAGAGAGAGAGAGAGAGAGAGAGAGGAGAGAAGAGAGAGAGAGAGAGAGAGAGAGAGAGAGAGAGAGAGGAGAGAGAGAGAGAGAAGAGAGAGAGAGAGAGAGAGAGAGAGAGAAGAGAGAGAGAGAGAGAGAGAGAAAGAGAGAAGAGAGAAAGAGAGAAAGAGAGAGAGAGAGAGAGAGAGGAGAGAGAGAC
>NW_020870664.1:462500-467500 GCF_003789085.1 Penaeus vannamei | reverse complement strand
ATACATTCCTTATGTATATATATATATATATATATATATATATATATATATATATATATATATATATATATATATATATATATATATATTATATATATATATATATATATATATATATATATATACATACATATATATATATATATATATATATATATATATATATATATATATATATATATATATATATATATATATATATATATATATATATATATATATTATATATATATATACATATATATATATATATATATATATATATATATATATATATATATATATATATATATACTTATCTCGAACGCATCCTTGCATCAGTTTTATTTCAGTTTTATATTTGAATGTCGCTGACCTGTCCTGTTCTTCTTTAAGTATTCGTCAGTCAATTGACCTTGGTACAGGACCTCGTGTCGTGACAGCAGGAGGAAACAAGCGTCGTCATCATGCACTGGAAAAAATGAATGACAACACAACACTGCTGCCACCACTGCTTCTGTAGCACTGCCGCGTGTGTCTTCTTGTTACTTCTTTGTTTGTTTATGTTTTTTATTTTTCTTCTCTATCTATTTTCTCTTTTTCATCATTATCCTTTTCATTATCATCATTGTTATTATTGCTAGCAGTAGTAGTAGTAGTAAAAGTAGCAACAGTATTAGTAATAGTATTGAAATTATATTATCTTTGTTAGTATTTATTACCATTACCATAATAATAATAATAATAATAATTATTATAATTATTATTATCAATATCATTAATATTATTATAATTATCATTATTATTATCATCAACATTAATATTATTATAATTACCATTATTATCATCAACATCATCATCATCATTGTCCTTATTTCTATTACTACAATCGCTTTGCCTATACTACAATACTTGCATCTACGCATGTACAATAATCATGACCTCGTCATCAGATCCACACATTTGATAAAGAAATCCACCTTTTATTCGCATCCGCATTTTGAGAAAAGTCGGTATCCGCATTTATGTTTCTGCAATGATGTGCGCCAAGTCATCTGCAATTGCATATGCATCTCAAGCATGGAAACGAGAATATTAGAGAATAATGCAGACTCGCAATAGATCATGCAAGATGTATTTGTAAGGACTTATGAAATACCATGAATCTGGAGAATTAATGCGCTATAAATTGTTCTCTCTGCTTCTGTTTCTGTGTCTGTCTGTTTTTTTTTTTTTTTTTTGTGTGTGTGTGTGTGTGTGTGTGTGTGTGTGTGTGTGTCTGTCTCTCCTTCCCTTCTCTCTCTCTCTCTTGCCCCCTCCCTTATCCCCCCCCCCCCTCTCTCTCTCTCTTCTCTGTCTTTCTGTCTCTCTCCTCTTCTCTCTCTCTCTCTCTCTCTCTCTCTCTCTCTGTGTGTCTCTGTCTCTCTCTCCCTCCCACTCTCTCTCTCCCTTCTCTCCTTCCTCTCTTTCCCTCCCTCTCTCTCCTCCCCACCCTATCTCTATCCAGACATGCATCGAATCTGCCCCCCCCGCCCTCCCCTCTCCCTCCCCCGACCCCAATAAAGAGAATTCATCTATGGAAATCAAGAACATCAAGGCTGTATTAATATGCCTGGTCCTGAAATGAGATACAGGAACTGGCTCGCCTGTTCCTCTATCACAACCATGTTATCGATGTTGTTCCTTATTCTCTTCACTGATATACTTAATTATTTGTATGTTTAGATTTATCTATTTTCATTCATATTTGCGTTTTTTTAGCTTTCTTTTTATCTATTTGTGTATTCACTTCAAAATAATGATTCTGTCTTTTTAATTTATCTTTATTTGTTTTTCCTTCTTTTTTAAACTATTTATTTAAGTTTTTTATATTTTAATTTTTATTTATTTTTTTATTATAATTCTTTAATTAACCAATTTATTCTTATTTTTATCTATATTTTTTATTTCTTAATTAATTCATTTATTGCGGCACACTCTTCACAAAGTAGTTGAACAATTTATTTTTATTTTTTTTATTAATTCAAAACCTAAACGATTAACAATATATTGAATAGTTACATAAAGACACAAGAAAAATTAAGGATAATTTGAGTGGGAAAGTTTTTATATGCAGGAATATATTTTATTATTATGTAGAAAAAATGGTTGATTATTTTTACTAATATTATTATAATTATCATATTATGATCATAATTCATGTTATTATTCTTACTTTTATTATCATCCTTTAAACATTAATATTAATTTTACTATTATTATCATTACTTTTATAATCATTTTTATTACCATTTTATAGGAGGACCTCGTGAAGACGCGAGCAAGCTATGGAATAGTCATTTGCACATTTGATGGAATTAATTAAATAAGACTGTTCATGTATTACCCAAAATCCTTGATTGCTACATCCAAAGCAGTTTTGAATCAACTCTACTGAGAATAATAATAAAAAAAAACATACAATGAAGTTCAATCCCTTTCTATCCCCAACCCTGAAAAAAGGTCTACACGAACTGTATATGATATAATACTTCTTATTGTATGTCTAATGACACCCCCCCCCCCTGATTCTGTGTTTCTGTCTGTGCCCCTGTTCGTGTCTGTTTGTTTGTTTTTTGTCTCTGTCTCTCCTTCTCTTCTCTCTCTCTTGCCTCCTCCCTTATTTCTCTCCCTCCCTCCCCCCCCTCTCTCTCCCTTTTCAGCCCTTGTCAGAGTTACAGACCTTCCTGTACAAAACATATAGACCCTGATATATAAAAAGATATAAACCATCAAAATCACATGGAAAATAGATTACCATTATGTCATACGATAGATAGTAGATGTTAATAAAGTGATTGTTATACTTAAAAGGTTATAAAATATGTGGCAATTTGTCACAGGAAACCTTTTTTTTCCCTCTCAGTTAATACCAGTTAATCGTATTGACTATGAGCTGAGCTTAGTAGTGTTACTGACAATTGTGAACCAAGGAGGGAGAGGGTGAGGGAGAGAGGGAGAAAGGGAGAGAGGGAGACAGAGAGGGAGAGAGAGAGAGAGAGGGAGAGGGAGAGGGAGGGAGGAATAGGAGGGAGAGAGAGGAGAGAGTGAAGGAGGGAGGGAGGAGGTGGAATGGGAGAGAGAAGAGAAGGGAGAGGGAGAGAGAACGAAAAAGTGGAAGAGAGAAACCCAAAATGATTCTACCGTAAATAATTCAGTAAAAAAAAAAAAGAAAAAAAGAAAAAAAAATACTTTAATTCATTCTCACATCCAATATTGTTGAAGAACCCAACAGAACACCGCCAATGCGACTCAAAGAAGAGAAGACTCGCGCGTTGGTGTTGGAAATCCTGCCAACGGGTGGAAGGCAAAGGACATATGATTAACTGGAATTAGAGAAAATTGCTCACGAATATCTCAGTCTCCCCTTAAATGGTGTCAACGCCGGGTAATTATTTTTAGCGCAGGTCCACTTTACGGTGAAAAACGTGACCCATTATTGCAGGAGAATGTTGAGAAGCATCTGCGTTTAAAGGAAAATTCGACATTATTAATTTTTCAGTTTTTAAATATGGTTAAAGAAAATTTTGTAATTTAGTAATTACTGTGTGATTACTAAACCTTCCACTGGATAACTTTGGGGAAAATAATTAGTGAGATGCTTGAAGAATTGGGTCTTCGATAACCATTATGTCTCTTGTTTGCATGTATGTCTGCCTGTGTCTGTATGTCCGTCACTGTCTGTCTGTAAGTTGGTTTCTGTCTGTGCGTTTGTCTGTCTGCCTGTGTGTTTGTCTGTCTGCGGCTGACACTCACAAACATCCACTCGTGTCATCTTTTCCTCCCCTTTCGTGATCTGTTAAGAATCCTAGTCCACTATCTCACCCGCAACAGCAGACCTTCATATATCATCTTGCAAAACATTAATACACATTTATTTGCATGTGCGTGCGGATAAATGCGTGCACAAACACATTCACTCATTCAGTTACACAAATTACACACACCCGCGCGCACACACAAATATACATACATACGTGTGCACAGCAATGTGTTTGTATGTCATGGATAGCTATATGAGAGATTTGTCTTACTTTTATTAACCTTTTATATATTTATTTATTTTAATTTATCATTATTTTTTTTAGCTATGAAAGTCGAACATATGATAAACATTCGTTCCTTAAACGTTAAAAGTGTCAATTTCATATGTTCTTTGTTTATTTCTTCTTCAAGGTCAGTTATACTCGTCGCTTATACAACCATTAATCAATTACTCCAAAATGTATATATCTGATCTTCTCTTTCTTTTAGAGAAGGAACCCAAATGACAACAACAACAACAACAAAAATCATAGGACAGTGTTAAAGTGAGGCCAAATAGTCCTAATGATAAGCAACCGAAAGGCCTACAGGATAATCTGCAATGCAAATTTTTGAACAATTAAGAATTTCGTCGATTGAATCATTAAGCCTTGACTTCATTTTAGTTCTTTTTTTTATTTTTTTTTATTCTTGATGTTATCGGTAATTGGGATTCCAATTGTCTTCATGGTTCATAGTCTTCTAATCCTTTCATAGACGAAAAAGAAAGTTAAAAATATATATTCAAACTCCTTTTGTAAGGACTAATGTGGTTTCCTTTTCTTATATGAAGTAAAGTAATTTTTTTTTTTATAATTCCGCGTATCGACATAAATACTCACGTCAGATTATTTGAATAATTTACTTGAGTTTCCCCAAGTGTTCAGTTTGTAAATTGATACACGTGCTGTGCAATACATGGCGTTTAGAGCATGTCACTCTGAACAATGAAACTGACAACATATGATCACTATCCCTGAAATTCCGGGTTATGAAGAAGGGGTGCCTGTATGACCTTTTGGATTTATTGACACTTGGCACTGATGTCTGCTGTCTGGAATTTTTTTCTACGGTAACAGGAACAAATGGAAAAGGAGGGGTGGCTCTTTTATTAGTCGAGTCTGTTTTCCTTAGCGGCAGTCAGTCAGAATAGATTTTTTGGAAGGTTCTCTTTCATT
>NW_020870664.1:450000-452500 GCF_003789085.1 Penaeus vannamei | reverse complement strand
ACACACACACACACACACACACATATATATATATATATATATATATATATATATATATATATATATATATATATATATATATATATATATACACACACACACCAGTCAGTATAATTTACTTATACTTTACTTATTTAGGCCTTGGTACCATGCATAAACTTACCATTCTGAACAGGTCTCGTGATACGCTGTTATGTTTCCCTAGTCGTCTCTCCTTTAAAATGGATCTTTCAGGGATTGCAGAAAATGATAATCTTTTCGCTTCCGAATTTCCATGGATTTTCCTTCACAATCCGCACAGTATGCGCGAATGAATGTATATGCATGTATATTTGCACACATATGAATATTGGCACGGTATTGGTACGGAGAGTCAATATAGCACAGACTTTTTATTCTTGGATATTTCGAATGTATACGTGACAGTGTCGATACTATTGATCTGATTTGAATAAATACATATGACTAGAAATCGGTATATCTATATACCTGTCTGTCATTCTCTCTACGCCCTTATTCATTTATCTGTCTATCTATATATCAATTTCTATGTCTATATATGTATATACATCTACATCTATCTACCTACCTATCTATTTCTCTTTCTATCTATCTAAGTTTATACAAATGAACAGATAGATAGATGCATAAAAACACAAACGCACACGCTAATGATAAAAATCAATATGATTATCAAATAACTAAAAACGTATACTTTCCCCACAAAATCCGCTTCTTTTCAGGCCATGTCGTATGAATTAGATAGTCATTGAATTGAAAATTTGGCCTTTTCAGAATGAAGGATGTGTCATGTATAGAATTTTTTCTCTATCTTTTTTTTTTCAGTGACCATGAAAAGAGAAGAAGCTTTCATATCAAATGATCGATGAAGACCGATTGACAGCCTCACGACACTTGGAAGGAAATATATAAAATGCCTCCTCGCATAGAGAATTTCCTCAAATTGCTTCGAGAAAGGAACACTTTTGTAATCTAACACACACACACACACACACACACACAACATGTACACACACGTATGTGTGTGTGTGTGTGTGTGTGCCCCATGTATGTGTGGTTTAAGGTTTAGGCCCTACAGATCAATCAATACCTTCTAATTTTGCAGTAAACATTTATTGTTTGTTTTGATTGAAGTAAAAATAACAAATGTTGATCATAATTACTTGAGATCTGACAGGTAGGTGACAATAATCATCTAATTACTGTGACGTCGTTTGGATGTAGCACTCACCTGATTGATTTCAATTTCCCATGTGTTTCTTAGCAATGATTAAAGAAATAAGGAAGAAAGAAAAGGAGGAAAAAATTAACATTACATTGGAAGAAAATGAAGAAGAAAAACAAGAAGAAGAGTAAAAAGAAAAGGAAGAAGAAGAAGACAAAAGAAGGAAGGAAAAGAAGAATGAGGAACAAAAGGAAAATATTAAAGAAGATTGATTATAAAAAAAACAACTCATGGTATCCCAGTGGACTGAAGGAAATCCTGAAAAAAATATCAAATACCAATAAAACCTTTAAAGCTTCACGAACACGATACATCTGGAAGTCAATCCATTGTAAACTTCTTGCGATCAACAGTGAAATCGTGTAAATTGATAAGACGATGCAAAGATCCGCCGCTTTTTGATAGCGATAGCGATAATCTCGTACGGTCGTTGCAATCTTGCTCAGAATTCCCCGCCGTTCTCAAGGCCCCGTTGAGTGCTGCCTCTGTATCCTTCTAGTGGACCGCCTGTATACGTCCACCCCAGTCCACTACATATGCCACATACCCCCCCCCCCAAACGAGATAAGGGACAGCATCCTTCCTCGCTCCACGGAGGAGGCTGCATCGCTACGAACCCCAAGCTTGTATCCCCGGGGGTGAGGATGCTCGTCCAGGGAAGGTGTGACAAAAAAAAAAAAAACGGGCAACTCACCTGGGGAGTATCACTTGTGCGGCTTCGTTGCCTCTGCTTTTATTTTATTTGTTTTTACTGTGATTTTAAGCATTTTGATAAATATTTTACTTGGTGTTTTCGAATAGAAACTTAGCCAGAAAAGAAATAAATTACAGAAGAAAAAAAATGTTGAATGGAGGAATTTATAATTTTCTGATATTTTATTATCCTTTATATCGAAATTCTTTTATGAATATTTTACTCTTACAATTTTACGCTGAACATTTCATGAACTTTTACTTTAAAATATAAAATTTTACATGATAGTTCTATATTTTCTATCTTACTAATTCATTTCATAGAACTTTTATTCTTTATTTTTGAACAGAATTTTCAAGATATTTTTAATGATTATAAAAAGAATATTTGAAGGATTATGGAAACAGTTATTTGCAAATATTGTGAGAACCAATCAGCATTGTTTTGTTTTTTTGTTTTTTCGTGCTCGCATTCACTGTGTTTTATGTTTTTGTTGTTGTTGTACTCGTGTTTTCTTTAATGTCCTGTTTTTATTTTTGTTTCATTAAATAAGTGATAAC
>NW_020870664.1:420000-422500 GCF_003789085.1 Penaeus vannamei | reverse complement strand
GAGGCAAGTTGACTCCTAATCGCTTCACCTGGCCGGCCGCCGCTCCGATTGGAGGAGAGGAAGACGGAGGAGGGGAGGGAAGGAGGAGGGGAGGAGGGAGGAGGGAGGCGAGGAGGGGAGGGGAGGAGGAGAGGGAGGAGAGGAGGAGGGGAGGGGAACCCACTCGCCTGACCTCATTCTCCTCGGCTGAAGTTGAGACGAGGAGGTGAAATGTTACGGAATGGCCCGACCTCGATGAGTTTTTGAGAAGCAATCCGGGCGGGCTTTGCGGGGGCTTGACAGAGGGCTTCGGAACTTGGCCGCGGGTTGCAGTCGGCTGTCGGGTCTTCTCGGCCGGGAGGAAATCGGGGAAACGAATTTGGTAAAAAGTATTCAGTGATTGGCATTGTACCATGTGGATATGAAATTATATATGCATATATATATGTATATATATATATATATATTATGTATATATATATATATATATATATATTATATATATATATATATATATATATATATATATATATATATATATATATATATATATATATATATATATATATATATATATATATATATATTATATATATATATATATATATAATATAATAATACATATACATATACATACATATAGACATATATATAAATATATATATATATATATATATATATATATATATATATATATATATATATATATATATATATATATATATATATTATACACACATATACATATATCTATTTCTATATATATTTAGATATACAAATATATCAATAGTAAATAAATTTATGCCTATAATGATATAAAATCCATATATTTATATATATATATATATATATATGTATATATATATATTATATATATATATATATATATATATATATATATATATATATATATATATATATATGTGTGTGTGTGTGTGTGTGTGTGTGTGTGTGTGTGTGTGTGTGTGTGTGTGTGTGTGTATATATATATATATTATTAAGTGTACTACATATATATTATATATATATATATATATAGTATGATATATTATGTATGTTATATATATATATACACCTTACCCTTATATGATAGTTACTTATTTCGGATTTAGTTAAGACATATAAAAACTAATAAAAGATAATAGTAAAGCTAGTAGATATATTATATGATAATAAATAATTATAATGCATGGTTGTTTATGTATGTACAAAACATATGTATAGATATACTACGTATTGTTTGTGGTGCTGTTTGATATTTTGATAGCTATATATAGGAATAATTTATAAAGTAATTGAGTGACAATATAGTATTAATATAGTATAGTATTATAAATACTATATATAATATATATTATTCCATACTGAGTACACATTGGTACTAGCTTTATATATTATACTAATACATATACATATATATATTGTTGTGTGTGTGTGGGTGATGTTCTTTGTTTCGTTATCTTGTGATACATGTTAACACGGATTGTGATAAATACTATACAGTATTGCATATTTTTAATAGTATATAATAACTAGTATACGTCCATATATACTAATATATTATAACACGTTAATAAAATTAAAGTAAATGTATGTATATTATTTATTAGTATATTATATATATGCTTAACTACTATCATGTGCATAATAATATATATATGTGGATTAGTATTATCATACAGACATTTAAATATTTATTTTTGCTTAATGTTGACCATAACATCATAGTATATATCTAGAAACTACTCACATACTAGAAATAGAACAACTACATGCTGTAAGTGCTCATGTACTTACTATTAGCATCACTTATCTGTGACTCTATTATTCTTCACTATCATACTCTATTTACTCTTTTTTCTCTCTCTCACTATCATCTCTTATCTCATTATACTCAGCTCTCCCTATACTCTTATCATCCTTATTTATCTAATTTTCATTGTTATCTCGTCTTCTATTGATACCTTGCTCCTATATACTCCTATTATCCTATTCATGAATACTGAAATTCCTCACTCATCGTATAACATCAATCAGTTACATAGCCTATCCATACCACACATTCATCATCCAACTACACATACTCAACAACACACCACACACACAGACACACACACACCACACACACCCAACACACACACATCACACCGACACATGCCATCATATGACTATCAATTCAGCCTTTTCATTACCCTCTTACTTCATTTATTAAATCTATGATATATGATATTTACTATATATTAATGATATATATATATGTATCTGTATTTCTCTCTCTCTTTACTACCTCATATATACTACTGTATGTATTGTAACTATATGTTACTCTATCTTGAGTGATTCTCTCTATTATCCTCCTCTACTCAAACATCAATCTCTCTATATCTACATCATCTCGATTCTGCACACTTCATCACATACTACACACACACATCCAACCACACTACATCACACCACACATCTATTATATTATAATCTATCTATCTATCTATATCCATACTATCCTACTAGTATATCACCT
>NW_020870664.1:387500-405000 GCF_003789085.1 Penaeus vannamei | reverse complement strand
GGCAAAAAATCGCAAGAGAGGTCTGTCAGTATCATCTTTTCAGCACATATCTGCTGGGAGATTTTTGGTATTGCTGTCTTTCACTTGCTCTAATTGATCTATTCAAAACATGTTAATATACTGCTTAGGGCATCACCTTTCTATATAAATGACCACAAAAGGAAACTTTATTGGTGATGGCGTGATTCACTGCCGCTTACATGCTCAATGTTTTCAATATATATGGAAATCATTGTTACTAAGTTTAGTTGATAAACAAAGGTAACTATTATAGAAAGTAGATTTGTTATATTTATTTCTTACAATAATCTATTGCAGCATATATAATGACACTATTTAGTTAATTGATTTTTAAAGCACTTTGGTAGAGGTAAATATAAAGTCAGATCAGTAATATATAATAGTTTGATGTGGTCAGCTACTAGGAATTACTCGTTCCTATCCGTCCCTGAGTGTGTGTTTATGTCTGAGAGAGAGAGAGAGAGAGAGAGAGAGAGAGAGAGAGAGAGAGAGAGAGAGTGGGGGGACAGAGAGAGAGATGGGGGGGGGGACAGAGAGAGAGGAGAGAGGGGGCAGAGAGAGAGAGGGGGGGGGAGAGACAGAAAGAGAGAGAGAGAGAGAGAAATAGATAAGTAGATATACTGATAGAGAGTGATAAATTAATGATTAGATAAAAAGAAAGTTTGCTGCTTTTGATGTATTTAGATGAATTCTTTTAAACTGTCGAATCACTTTTCTGCATAGATCTCAGTGAGCCTTCAAAAGTGAAACGAGTTGGCATTTTGCAAAGTTTGCAATATATCTTGGCCAAAGGAGAAAGTAAATGCCATAAAAAAATCCTATTCGTCATTAAATTTTGCAACTATGTATAAAATTTATTACTCTTTATTTTTAACTGGCATCGACTGAAGCTTAGCGATGTAGTTACCTTCTCATGTCTCTCGCAAACTCTAAATATATTTAATCTCTCTCTCTCGCTCTGTTCACATCCTATCATATAAGTTGCTCGTACTTAATTCCTTCTTCTCATCGAAATCTATTGGACATTTAATTGGTTTCTGTTACGTCCTTTTACAACTGTCTACTCGTATACTTCAACTCTCTTTATTTGAACTATCCCCCTTCTCTCTCTACTCTATCACATTCTTGACATTAGTGGTACGATATACTTGCGTTTATTTCATATACGAAGTGTGTGTCGTTCGTGTGTGGGTCGTGTGTGTGTGTGTTCGTTGGTTCTGTGCTGTATGTCGTGTGTGTGTGTGTCTTGTTTCGTTGTGTGCTGTGTCTGTTGTCTGTGTGTGTGTGTGTGTCTTCCAAACAAATAGCAGTATTTTCATCTCCACTAGTCAACTTCCGTGCTTAAGAAGTACATACACGAATTCTGTTGAACACATCAAATTAAGAAACCAGATACACCAGAATTGCTTTTAAGTTCAATTACACTAAAACAATCTCTGACAATACGTTTTATCCCACCTTATGAATCACTTCAAATCAAATGTATTCTAAGGAAACCAGAAGCAATCCTTATAGGACACACGTATCCTTTCTTTATAAAACTTCCCTCCCCTCTCGTTTTTCTCTTTCTTTCATTTACCATTCTAATCTCACTACATCACATTCTCATATCTCTCCTTCTTCTCAGCGTCAGGCACGGTACCTCCTACTGCTTGTTTTTAATAATAGAAAGCGCGCAACAAAGGTACACTTTCCAAAGTGCTAGAGGAACGGGGTTTGCTCCTCGCGCGCGTGGTCTATCTTAGGTAATTCTGCAATCCTCCGCAACTCTCCTCGACTGGTTGTGCTGGTTAAACACTACACTTCGGAAAAAATTTTTAGCGACGTTATTATTTCCTTTATTGTGATATGCGACCAAAAACACAGTTGTCCTTCCTCCATCGGCCACTCGTCTGCACCATAAGTATTGTCGAACTTCTATCTATCCTTTTTCTATCTATCTATCTCGTATTTTCCCTCCTATATATATCTAGCCAGTTTGGAAATTAATGTGTGTGTGTGTGCTGTGTTGTTCGTGTGTGTGTAGTTGTGTGTGGTTGTGTGTGTGTGTGTGTGTTCTGTGTGTCCTTGTCGGTGTGTATAATCCATATATATTTATATATTATATTATATATCCAATAATATAATATATGATGATGTTCTTCCACCTTTATATATATCATTAACTACCTAATATTAATATTACCTATATATATATATATATTATATATAGTCCTCGTATATATTATAATAATTTGTGTGGCAATGTGGGTGATTCGTATGGTGGTTTGTTGTGTTTGGTGTAATTCTCTACAGATAGTCTCTTAATCTTCTCATTCTTATATAATATATGTCATCGTTATTCTATATTCATTATCTATTATACTCCATATATTAGTCTATATATATATATATATATATTATATATATCTAATATATATATTCAATTGTATGCCACAACATCCCCACCCCCAGTCCCAATCCCTCCACGATCGTCTTATTCACAACGTACCGTCTCTCCTCATCGCCGTCACGCTGCCGCCATCGTCGCCTCCGCGGATGAAGGTTTCCCTGCATCTTCGAGACAGAGGCAACAAGGAGGCTGGCAGGACAACCTGACATACTTACGGCAAGATTCCAGAATAAGACTTAGCATCCTTGGGGAAGAAATATGCAAATTTACGTAAGAGAAGAAGCGCGAGGAGGTTGATGCGACAAGACGCGATGTTCCTGGGAAGAAGAACTGCTTTTGCATCTGGGAAATTTTATTCCTTGAGGAACATGCCGCTGTTTGTTGTGAAGATGAAGCACATACTTTTGGCGAAGAAATGAGTGGGGCGTATGTTGTGAAATGCTGATTCGCGGGTAAAGGAAAGCTGTTGATTTTAGAGTCACCTGTTATGGGAAAGAGATATATAAATCGGGAAAAAGAAGTCTGGTTATTTGAATACGTGTTGAAAGTGTCTCCTGAATTTTAGATCTAGCATATCGAATATATAGTGACCTGTTGCAGTTTTCAACATTTTCACAAATAAAAAGCTAAAGGTAACGAGAAACATCCGGTGTGTGTTGTGTGTGTGTGTGTTGTGTTCCGTGTTGCTGCCGTTCGCTGTGTGTGTCGGTGTGTGGTTGTGTGTGGTGTTGTGTGTTGTGTGTGTGTGGTCTTCGTGTACGTTTGTGCTTCATTATGTGTGTGGCTGTGTGTGGTGTCGTATGTGCTCTCATCCGCTTGTGTGTGTGAACTGACCTTTCTTGCCTTTTGATTTAGCGCAAGGAATTTGCTTTGAAATAATGTTTGATGAAAAGAAAGATATAAAAAAAAAAAACAATACCCCGCCCACACGCTAGTTTACTTTCTAACTACTCGCCACAGGCCCTCTGCGTTTCGTCCCAGTCCCAGCAACAAAGTCAGCTTACATCACTCAACGATGCTTCGTGAATCACTAGCTATTTTCATAGCACACTATGTCAGTAGACCGGTAAGCTGGGCGCTTCCTTTCTCCATAACACTTTTCGGGGGCGACGGCTTGGTTCGTGCCCTCAATAATTTTCAAGGCGGCGGTTGCTCAGGCCAAGCAACCTTCACTATGCTTTACCCGCACAGACCTTCAAGCCCTTACTGTATTTCTTCCCTTTTTTTATTCTGCTTCCTCTTGACTTTGGGAGAGAAGCAACTAACCGGCACTCCGGCTGTTGTTGTCTTCTGACGGAAACGGAAACTGATAGTGATGGTTATTGCCCCTTGAATTCATGAACATTTTAATCACTCACCTCCTATATATCTATATCTAATTCTCATAGTTATTCTCTCTTATGATTACAGTACTCCCTTCATGATATTATATACTATATATATCTATACTATATACTATATATATTTATTACTTAATATCATATACATAATGATACTATATCATTAATTTTACTATATATATTACTATTCTATATATATACTATCACTTATATATATAATATATATACTATATTATATAAGATTATATATCTATACTATATATAGTATGTATGTATTACAACACACACACACCACAAACACACACACCACATATCACTTTATATATATATATAGAGAGAGAGAGCAAGACATATTATGATGTATTTTTTTGTCATGTATTACAAGATTTTGATAAAACTCCGTCTTAACTAATACTATACACTTATCGTCTTTCTGTGCGATTTTTCTCCTCAATATCTCAAAACGCTTTCAGCGTAATCTTTACATCTACTATTCCGTTATTTCATTTTACAATAACACGAGAGATGGGAGGATATCGCAGCCCCAAGAAATACTTCTTGAAAAATAGGTCTTTCTCTTTCCTCTATTTGTCTTAGTGTCATCCGTGGTGTTGACTTTTAAAAGATTTCGTGGACCTGGCCTTTCTCATACTCATCACTTTTATAATCTCGTGTCTTCTCTCTCCCTCGTCATCCTGGTAGACATGTACTTTCGACTTCGCATGCGATATAATTATGACTCTGATAATAATGCAATGATCATGATCAAAAATTGATAATTATATACTATCTTATGCATTGGTGAATTAATAATGATTGTATATCAAACCATATATATAATTTCTTAGATTATATCTTATTCAATCGCTAATTTTAATTGACCTAATTTCAAGCATACGGGTGATATTTATCCGCACTGTCCTCTCCCGTCAATGAACTGCAATGGGAGGGGTTAGGGATACCTCTGGAGGACGCGGGGTCATATCTATATTACAATAACAAATAATAAATAACTAATATGTGTTTGTGTGTATGTGTGTGTGTGCGGTGGCGTGCGTGGTGTGTGTGTGTGTGAGATGTGTGAGTGTTGTGGTGTGTGGTGCTGTGTGCTGTGTGGTGTTCGTGTGGTGTGTGTGGTGTGGTGGCTGTTGTGTGTTGTGTGTGTGTGCGTGTGTTGTGTGTGTTGTTGTCGGTGTGTGTGTGTTGTGCCTAGAGAGAGAGAGAGAGAAAGAGTCGACAGAGAGCCATATTGTTAATGTAATTAATAATATCTCTGGTAACGAGAGAGGTAAGTTTAGTACAAAGGATCTACATGGAGAGATTAATTCGTTTAACACCATATTACATAGATAAAGGAAACTAGAACCAAAAGAATACACGGACTATCACATCAGTTATATCTTCGAAAAAAAAAATCATAAAAGAAGTGGTTGTGTTCACAGTTTGAAGTGGGGTTTGTTGCATAGAATATAATCCATTTAATATTATTCCTCATCTTCCTCCCTCACGTGCTCTCCTCGCTCCGTCTCCCCATCTCCTCCTTTTCCCCTCCTCGTCTCCTCTCCTTCCTCCCTTCCTCTGTCCCTCCTCTCTCGTCCTCCCTCCTCCTCCCCCCCTCCTCTGCCCCTCCCTCATTCCTCCCTCCTCAATACACATAAACATTGTTTATTTTTATCTACTGTCCTTAACAAATGTATGTGTGCCCTTCTTGGCAAGTCACTGTACGATGTTTGTTCATTCGACATGTTGTGTATTTATAGATAATCTATAATTTTACTAGATGAATTTATTGGGAATTTAAGAAGATCTAGATTAAAGTTACCCACTCTATTATCTTCTATTAGTAGATAAAGTACTTCTCACTTTTGGCCACCTGTTGTTAATGATTAAGCCTTACTCGACGTTCTCTTTTCTGCATTGATACTCTTTTTGAAATCTCTTTTCGGATCTAAACTTGTTATTATATTAGTGTAAGCGTGGTTTCCACACCCTTCTCTCATGCCCTGCGTGCCAGCTCAGATGCGGAGAAATCCCCCAGGGTGAGGCTCTCGTAGCTATCGTATTCATATTACATAAAAGATCATGCAACTGTTGTACCACGTATTGGCTTCTTCTTCTGTTTTCTAACTCACCTGCAACGGGAATGAAGGGGAAGGGCAATTCACTTTGTTTGCTAAAATCAGAGGTGCAGGGTTGCACGTGCTGCCAATAAACCTTTAGATTGTTCTAAATGATTTATTTACCACCAGGTGTATTTCTTTTTGTTTGCGGTTGCCAGTCCTGTGCTCTAAAACCTCACCATTTGTCTTTTAACGTTTTTCCTTTTGTATATTATTTTTGGTGTCCAATTGATTAATATTACCCTATATGTATTAGGTGCTATTGTCTCTCCAAAGACTTTCTGCGCGGCGAGTCACTGTTGGAAAGCAAGGGTGACCGTACGTAGAGTTAGTCGTATAATTGATTTTTTTTTTTCATTTAACATATATAACTAAAGGAAGTCTGATAAACAACGATGTTAATATTAATTAATTCTGCATCAACCTTTGCATCGGAAAAAACAAGCTTATATGGATAAGTTGTGGAGTATCATTGGCTTCCCCACCGCAACAACTCAATGTCGTCTGGGTGGATAATTGTGTTTATCTTTTAATCTGGATTATCGACTGAGTAATGCACGATGGAATTTGAATCAGTAGAGTCTGATTAAGAAATTCTGATCATGATTGTTATTGTTTTTCTTGATTTTTCCAAACTCGGTATCAGGTGCAATTGACAGGCTTGTTTACGACGCTATAATTTAGCATTGATGATTGCTGCCACAATTAATTATGGGGCTTCTTTTAGCGTACGATCGGAATTAAATAAAACAACAGATTATACGACCCGCACTTTGCATAAATTTCATCCCCTCTTCCTACCAGTTTACTCCCCCCCCCCCACTGTTCTCCCACCTGCACAATAACATGACGCACAGAAAGAGAACCTTTGTGAGATTGAGGCAAAAGGGACTACACTCACGCACCACACACACACACGCACGCCACACTACACACACGCACACGCACGCACACGACGCCACGCACTCACGCACGCACGCACACCCACACGCGCATGCACACCGCACGCACGCACGCACAACGCACGACACACACACACACACACACACACACACCACACACACACACACACACACAATACACATACACACACACACACGCGCACACACGCACACACACACACCACACACACACACACACAACATCACACACACACACCACACCACACAAGCACGCACGCACACCACGGCACGCACACATTCTACCAGCACACATCCACACACACACAACAACACACACACACACATCCCACACAACTCACATCACAAACTAAATAAATATTTTCCCTCAAAATAAACAAAAAATTAAATAGCACAACAACAAGAGATAGCAAATCGCAAAATATAAGCAAATATTTTTATATTACTGCCTTATCATATCACGTTCGCTTAGTAGCCTCCCTCCCCTCCCCCCCCCTCTCCCACCACCCCCTTTCACTCTATGAATAGTACATATATCCCAAGCTTTCCAGGAATTTATATTAAGAAATTTGAAATTCCGAAGCAAACATTACGTTCATGAAGAGGGAATGTTCTACCTCAGTCTCCCTCACTTGACTTTTTTACACTGGAGTTATTTTAGATGAAGGAGTCGCTGGGTGGAGTGCTTGCAGACATGAATATGGCAAGATGTATCATATTTTGGCTTTATACATTGTGTTCTATTAATTTCCTGTATTGAGTTCTGTTATAAAGGTGATGCAATACGGCCAAGAGTACAATTCAATATATATCTTGAAAAAGCAAGAGTAGAGGTATGTTTATACTCGGTATAGTGTATACTATTACTATATTACTATATAGTTATACTGACTCATCAGAGCCTCATATATATATTATAGTACATTATCTTATTATGTATCATAGTTATCTAATATAGTACTAGACTTATTATGACTTATTATTATTAAATTTACTATACATTATATATGTATAGTTAATGTTATATATCTATTATTATATATATATAGTATACTATATAGTAATCTGTTATGCCCTTATATATTTTACTATCTAATAGTTAGGTATTATATTATATATCAATGTATATCATATATCTTGTATAGCTAACTGTATGTATACTCGGCCTATATATATTATATTATCTACCATTATATATATATTATATAATATATTTATTATATATCTATTAACTAGTACATTAACTATGCATCATATACCATGTCTATATTATAATAACATATATAATAGTATATATATTAAGTATATATATATATATATATAGTATATATATTAATGGATATATGTATTATATATATATATATTTATATATATATATATATATATATATATATATATATATATATATATATATATACACACACACACACAGTGATGATTCCGATATTTTATCAGTTGTAATGAATTAAAATTTCTATCTTAATAATAACAAAACGACAACAAAAGCACAAAGTAACTGTCTCTGGAACATGGTATCGACACCCAATCCCTTTCGTATATTTATAAAAGAATTCGTAGCTTGTTTTGCAAAAGAAGATAAAGCTGCTATTGTGTGTTATTAATGAAACCGTAAATAAAAAAAACGATTACGGATTAAATGTCCATTTTCATATAATCCATATCAAGTAAGTTGCAATAGGTGTTTGTGAACGGAGAATTAAACGAAATCTGATGCATAGTTATATATTATTTTTGATTGTGCACATCGTCTGCTTCATGCATTATGTGTATGTTGTATTGTTTTTTTTCCCCCTTTTTTGTCAAAATAAGGTTTTAAATCTTTACGGTAGCATTGAGTGACACAGATATAATAATTATTTTATTGATATTTAATCATACAAACACTGTAGGCTTCAGTCACAGAGAATTTTACGGTACTTATTTTGTTTTGCGAAAGAAACGAAAAAGTTTGTCAATAAAAATAAACAAAATTACACACACAAAAACAAAAAGATACACACACACACACCACACACACACACACATAACACAGCACACTAACTGCCTTTATCCATCACAAACACATTATATATATATATATATATATTATATTATCTATATAGTACTCTTAAGTAACTTAGGTGCTATATAATTAATATAATTATATATTTGTATATATATAATATAGTATATATATATAGCATTATGTCTAGTATCTTATATAGTAACTATGCCTAATATTAGTAGTATTAGTAAATATTACTCCATCTATTTGTTACTATATTATTCTTGTTAGAACTATATTATAGCTATCCAGTACATATATATATACTATAATATATCTATTAGTTATATATATAGTAATATTACTTATATATTATATACTTTTATAATCCATATATATACTTTATAGTCATTTATATATATATATAAGTACTATACCTTAGCCTATTATATATATACCATTGTTGTGTTAGATGTATATATAATATATACTTATATATCTAATGATATACTCTAGATATACGTATAGTATTTAATAACTATTATAGTACTACTAATTAATTATATACCCATATATATATATATATATATTATCCAATTTTGTATATATATATAATATTATAATATATATATATAGTATATATTATATATATATAGTATAATTATAGTATACTCCTAATATCTATAGTACCTAACATATAGGCTACTTATTAACATTATGTATATATTACTATACTGTCTATATAGTATATATATATATACTACTTATTTTAATATGTATATATTAATATACTATATTGCCAAATGAATATATATACTTATCTTAGTATAAATTAGGTATACATTACCATTAATATCTTATTATCTAGTCTAATAACTGTCCTATATATTATAGTATATATACTATACTATATATATATATATATATATATATATATATATACTATATATTTACCTTATTCATTACTATAGTATAACGACATATTAACTCGTCTATCTGTTAGTTCTTAATTAATATAATATACTAGTATTATCATAGGTATAATCTATATACTGGTATATATAGTATATTGATACTATAACTGTACTAGTATATTATAATATACTAGGTATATCATTATTTGTATATATATATACATCGTCAATTCTTATAGGTGCGTTTTATATAAGAAAATCCCCGTGATTACTCGCTGTAAGTGATTCAAATAAACCATATACATTAACATGTTATTGAAACGCATTCAATAGATTAATGCGCTAATGTATTTCATACTTAAATGTAAATACATCCTGTGGCGAGGACTTGAATCCTCTTCCAGGAAATAATACTAATATCAATCCATCAAATGAAATCTGCAAACGGAAATGCAAGCCCATTACATAACGCACTGACAATATCTCCGAAACGTTTAAATCCCGAAACGCGACGAACATTGACCCCACAGAGGTCACGGCCTATCTACATTTTGGTCTCTGACAGGTTGTAATATCACATTACTTGCGGGAGTTGTGGAAACGATTTATGAGGCCGAGTGATCATGTGCTGTGACCTCTTGGGGGATTCTGTCGTGTTGGAATCGGTTCATGGTTCCTCCTGAAACGGATTTGAAACTTTTTTGTAATATTTTTGATCGGTTCGAGAATGTAAATCAGATGGATTTATGTGTGGCTTCTGCATCATGTATGACTTCTATGTCCTTGTATGAATATGTAGATAAAGCAGATTAAAAGTATATGAATGATATTAGATAAGATAAATAAATATATCATGAAGTAACGATAATAGAATTCTAGATATAAGTATGCATACATACGATATACAATTCTACACTCACAGCCATAAATACCATGCACAACTATCCTTATGTCATAGCAGCAACACACATGCCACACACACACAAACATCATGGCTATCTACACATCTAGAGCACACACTACCACAGCACTTTACACAGCCCACAATAACATACTCACAACAGGTTCACCACCAGTCACACACACACACACACACACTACACACCACACACAACTCCCCAACACACACACACAAACATACACAGCAATCCGGAGACGGACCCTATCTAATTGCTATACACACCATGCCTATCCAGCTCACACACACACAGCTATCTAGGCCTAACACACACACAGCACCACCACACAACATATATATTAGCTATTATTATTATTATATATATATATATTATTTACTATGGTAGTTATATATATATTCATATATGTTATATACATTTAAATATATATAGCTATACATATAGCTATAATATCCATAGGTGTAGCCTTATATATGTGCCGTATATCAGTATATATATATTATATATATAATCTATAAATGTATATAGGATATATATCAGCATATATATATATATACTATTATAGTACAGTCATTATATTATATCTACTAATCTAGCTATATATAATGTGTGTCTGTGTAGTGTGTGTGGTGTGTCGCTGTGTGGTTGTGTGTGTGTGTAGCGGTGTCGCTGTATGTGTGTGTTGTGTGTGTGTGTTTTGTGTGGTGTGGTGTGTGTGTGTTCTTTGTGGTGTGTGGTGTGATGTGCTTGTGTGTGCTGGTGTCGTGTGATTGATGTGTGTGTTGTGTGTGTGTGTGTGTTGTGTGTGGTGTTAGTAGTGTTTAGTGCTGTTAGTAGGTAGATGGTGTGTGGAGTGTGTGGTGTGTGTGTGTGTGTTAGTGTGTTGTGTGTATCGTATGGTATGTATGCATATATCTTGAATTTACATCTTTATCTAGCTAAGGCGATCGATATTATTTAATCATTTTAGGTTTATCATTACATCTATAATTATTCTATCTAATCTCTCTATATGTTATTATTGTGTCTTACTACCTACATTTAGTTCCATACAAGTAAATAAAGCATACGATTGATGCAGAAGCCACACAGTAAATCGCATCTTGTTAATTTACATTCTCGAACTTGCGCATCAAAAATATATATATATATGGATAATTAGATAATATATATATATACATTACTATATATATATACTATCTAGCTAATATATCATATATTATAGCTTTCATATATATTATATTATATATATATATAAGAGTTATATGTATTATATATTACATGTCATATATATACATACATATATGTATATCAATATGTACAAATAGCATATATATACTATATCGTATATATACTTAGCTATAACTACTAGTATATATATGGCTATTATACCTATACATTATATATATATACTTATACTATTATATATACTTTAAGTATTATACTTAAACTGCTTATATGTATATATATATACTATTATATTACTATAACTACTTACTAGTATAGTATATATATATATATAGTAGGTATATATATATATACATATTATAACACAGCACACATTATATATTATACTTATTATTTTTAGCTTTGAACTGCTACTATTTTACTATATATTAGTTACTTATCTACAGTTATATAGTATTTATATATATATATATTATTTAAATGATATATAATACTATATATGCTTATATCCATATGTTATATATATAGGCATCTATGATTTTAACTATATTTATATATATATATATATATATATAATATATATAATATGTATAGATAATAGAGATAGATAGATAGATAGATAGATAGAATAGATAGATAGACGTAACGACACCAAATACATATACACTACTACAAAATCAAGGGTCACGAAAATATTCCCCGATCCCGTTTGTTTGGGTTTCATAAGCGGAAATATGGCGTAGACTGTTTCCAGAACCCATTTACAAGCGGACAAGAGGAGAAGAAAAAGAAAAGGAGAAGAAAGGAGATCAAAAGTGTTTATTGCAATAAACAGTTTTGGGCATCACCAAAGGGATGCTTAAATAAATATAAATTCTGTGATTTAACTCGCTGAAACTAATACTGTACTGCTTCAGGTTTTACGATATACTAATCCATATTTGTGTAGATGACCTGAACGTTTCATGCAAATAGCACACTTATGCTTATGTGTGTGAGTGAGTGTGTGTGTGAGAGTGTGTGTTGTGTGTGTGTGTGTGTGTGTGTGTGTGTGTGTGTGTGTGTGTGTGTGTTGTGTGTGTGTGTGTGGTGTGTGTGTGTGTGTGTGTGTCCAAGCGCGTCCATCTGCGTGCGTCCGTGGGTATGTGTGTTTCCATATATGCACACACACACACATGGATATTGATGCGATAACTTTTCCTCTATTACTCAAAAAAAAATTGTTTCTGTTTAGGAAACAAACAAACAAACAAAAAAAATCTGATCATGGAAATGCCGTCCTCATATAAATTGATACCAGTGGTGATATGGCACAGTGCCACAAAGCGCCAAGTCTTCTCGTATTCATAAACGTGTAATATTGGTGAATCGACCCGACAGTGCGATCCTCGGGTACAAAAACATAGATTCCGAAGAGGAGCCGAAAGAGAACTTGAGACGTAGACAGCAGGAACATTTTGGGATGAAAGGTAATAGTAGGAGAAAAAAAAAGTCTGGTTTTTGGATGCTTGTCGTCGAGGAACACGCTGGCTGAAAGATGTGGATATCTCACAATCGCTGAAAATAAAAATCACTGCGGTGCTCTAAGTACATTTATATACCCACGACGCACGTGATGCATATATTGGACACCAACCGCAATTGAACCACACACACGGTTGCACACTCACCACACAGGACACACTCACACACACACACCACAAATACACGAGGTAACAAAACACAACAAAAAACACACAGCACCACACACACACAAACCACACATACACACACACACACACACACACACACACACACACACACACACACACACACACACACACTCACACACACAGAACGGGCACAAACACACAAAAACACACACACACATACAGACACAGAACACAACATACACACACACACACACATCACCCACTAACATACACACACACACACACACAAATATATATACTGTGTAATCACGATTACTAAGGACGATTCACTAAAATCAAAATATATAGCAATAGTTAGATTGCAGAAACCAATACTGCCATATATACAGTGAATAATTAAAAAAAATACTATATTACTCACATGTTTGATATGAAAAATTACGTTTGATTACCTCGATATACTATGAATCAATTTAATTTACTAATATCGCTTAGTCTGAAATTAGTACCAGGCAGGCAAAAAAAAAAAAAAAAAAAAAAAAAAAAGTACCTGATTGTATGCATTCGTAACTGCCACTACAGCTCTCCTGCTGGTCAGATTGGAACGAAATATTAATGTATAGAATAAATTTATGTAATATCAATTTACAGAGCTTTTAGTAATTATTAATATTGCCCTATATCCTTGGCTCTTTATACTAGATGAGTTTACTTACTCAAAAAGCACATTATACAATCAGTATGTATATACAGGTGTAAAATATGTGAATTATATAGTGTTAATCTCTGCCTGCGGATATTATCTGTATCCTTATCTCTTACTCTAAGCGGAGTTCTAGGTACTGCTGTCAGTATACATGTAAAAGTGTAAAATATGGTGTATGTGTTTATCTCTGCCCGCGGGTGTTTTCTGTCGGAGCAGCCGTTGAGAGTATAATAAGGCGAATGATATAACAGAAGGTATATAAGGAATATACCTTCAGGCGAATATAATAGGCGACAGATTGTTAACTCTGGCAGATTGCTAGGCCTCCTTTTGCTCTAGATGTTGAGAATTCCATATGAACATATAGTAGTAGTTATTCTGGCGTAATATATAGTATTTTACTTTATATATATCTCTATATGTATATATATATATATATATATATATATATATATATATATATATATATATATATAATATTATATATATATATATATATATATATATATATACATATATATATATATATTATATATATATATATATATATATATATATATATATACTATATATATATATAGTTGCTGTGTGTGTAATGTGTGTGTGTGTATGTATGTGTGTGTTGTGTGTGTGTGTGTGTGGTGTGTATGTGTGTGTATTTATGTATGTTGTGCGCGCGCGCGCGCGCGCGTGTGTGTGTGTGTGTGTGTGGTGCGTGTATTTTTTTTTCTCCTTTTCTTTTCTTTTTCATTTGATAATCTTTTTTCCTCTCATATAAACTCAGGTGTCATGTTTTAATTCTGATATATGAGGATATGAAGGAATATGGTTTTCGGCAGCAAAGTTTTTTCAATTTGAATTATTCATACTGTAAAAGAAATAAATGTTTTAAATACCATAAATGTACTTTCTTTTAATGTACTCTTTAGTTATTCTTCAAAAGGTATAATACCAATATACTAAATTTAAATGATTACTTTTTATTTAACTGTTACGAATGAGCATCTGCTTTATAAATCATTTTCATTTTAAATATTATAAGTAGTGTTTTGGAAAGCTTGGTTCCATGCACATAATATGCTATTGTGGTCATAATTTGGGTTCATATGTGAATCTGTCCTTTTTCCTTGTCTTCTTTTCTTCTGAGGATGGTGTGAGGTGGAAAAAGAAATTTTGAATTATGGTCATGGAATTATCTTTGCTTTAAAATACTACTTAAACACACACAAATATTTATATACTTATATATATATATATATATATATATATATAATATATATATATATATATATTATATTTATATATATATATATATTATATGGTATATATTTATATGTATATGTAATATACATGAAGGTATATATTTGTAAATTATAATTATTTATATAAACTATGTATATATATACATTTAAATAATATACATATATATATTTTTATATCTAGGAGTATATATTGTTTAGTATTGTTATCATTTTCATTTCTTCTAATTATACTCATCATTCGTTCTCCTTTCTCTTCATTATTTTCATTCCTCTTCATTCATGGAGCAATTTCCTTTGTGAAGATCAAATTCATTCATTATTTCCGATGGCAACAGGACTCATAACAAACAGTTACCAATAACAAACTTCTATTATAAATAGAAAATATTGAATAGAAGTAGATAGAATAACTGATAGATAATAGATAATCATCCATTATATAAAATCGATGTGAAATTTAAACATTAAAACAGAAGCATGCTTCAGTTTGCAGGAGCAGCCGTTTCGCAAAACAAACACTCGTATTTATTTACGATCTCCACCTTTTACTTTATAGTAATTTCTTAGTATACCTCTGCCATGTATAGACAAAAATCAGTTACCATATATGGCCCTAGAAGTTTCCTTTCAGCATCTACCCTTAAAGAGCTCCTTACCTCGTCACTGCTCACGGAAAAGGCTAGATCAGTAGCAACTAGAGGAGATGACATGGCGTCTGATTCTATTTTTAGGAAAACGCACATGGGATTTATTTTTGATGACGTCACAAACATTACGGGTTGCTTTAGTGAATATGGTCGATCATTTTGGTCTCTTCAATTTTCTAAAAGGATGGAAAATAATTATTTTAATGGTTATATTTTCATCTCCTCGACTTGTTAGTGATCTAGCCTTTCCCCACTGCTCATACCCAGAATCTTCAAAAACAGCTGATCCCTAGAAAACGGGAACCACAACCTAATAGGGAAAACTTCGTTAAACGTATTTGCATGGTTAACTTTCCTGTTCTAGCAAAGTAGACTTCTGTATATATTAGGAATGGAGAGACAGAGGAGAGCTGGACAGAGAGAGAGAGAAAAGAGAGAGAGAGAGAGAAGAGGAAGAGAGAGAAGAGAGAGAGAGAGAGAGAAGAGAGAGAGAAGAGAGAGAGAGAAGAGGAAGAGAGAGAGAAGAAGAGAGAGAGAGAGAAGAGAGAGAGAGAGAGAGAGAGAGAAGAGAGAGAGAGAGAGAGAGAGAGAGAGAGAGAGAGATGAGAGAGAGAGAGAGCGAGAGAGAGAGAGAGAGAGAGAGAGAGAGAGCGAGAGAGGAGAGAGGGAGAGTGAGCGAGAGCAGAGAAGAGAGAGCAAGAGAGAGGAAGAGAGCCAGAGAGAGCAGAGAGAGAGAGAGCGAGAGAGAGCAAGAAAGCGAGAGAGAGCAAGAGGGAGGGGGAGAGAGAAGAGAGCAGAGAGAGAGCGAGAAAGAGAGACAAAGAGAACGAGAGAGAGCAAGAGAGAGCGAGAGAGAGAGTCATCCAATGCCATAGTTGTGTCTCTGATATTCACGTTTTAGCACATATTCCTCGGTAGCATTTCCAAACACTGTATGTTTTCCGCCTCTGCGCCATTCAGTCACACAATTCATCCATGCTTTATGTCCCAGTGTCGGTGATGTATTCTCATATAAGTAACTTGTGATTTATAAATATTTGTTGATTCTATGGCTTTATTTTAGCACTGAATACAAAAAGCAGTGTTTCAGCAGTTTTTGCAAACATTGCATTGCCGGCAAATACGATAAAACCTCTAAAAGCAAATACATCATGCATGTGCACATCAAACAAAGTCATGTACCAGGAATCCGTGCTTATTATTATTTTTTTTAAACCAAACTATCATTAACCAAACATTTATCTAAAATTCCTTTCAGAAATAAAACTTCGCTCGTGATGACAACAATATCAACAAAAAGACAACGGATCTTGTTAACATTATTCATCCTTTGCAAACTAGCAACAACAGTATCTAGAATCCCATTTTCCCTTATTTCGTATTGTGGCCCTTGGTTTGTTGGGACATTTGCTGTTA
>NW_020870664.1:370000-377500 GCF_003789085.1 Penaeus vannamei | reverse complement strand
CTCTTTCAGCATGGCGTTCGGAATGGAATTTTGATGAGTTTCAATTGGTATAACAATTGAAATAATAGAACTGATGGAAGTATTTTAATAAAAATCTAGCAAAACACTGTATTACGTCATATAGGCTTAAAATCCAGCGAAAGCAGTTACGAGTGCAAACATTGATGCGGAAATTATCCAGCTTATACATAGGTATATAACCGAATGGATATCCGAATTGGCTTGTCTTTTTCCGGATATATGAACACATCCGCACGCACGCACACCACATACACGCACACGCACAAACACACACACACACAAACATCAGTGACGCATAGTAATTGATTCATTAGGTACTCAGATACGTATTTTAAATATAAATTGTAATAGATAAAATTGTTTTACAATATTCAAAGATATCGCCGATATAGTAGTTTTCGATTCCAAATAATAAATAGATTTAGTGGAATAGTAATTATTGGAACACGTCAGGTTGTGGCTGGAACACAGAACTCAGAAAATAAACCATAAACTGTCTTTTGTACTGTGACGTAACATAATGAATATGACAACACAGGGTCTACATCCAGGTGACACTATGATGTTCATAACCACATACGTTAAGGTAGTTTGTAGCATAAAATTACTTTCAAAGTTGTCTTTCAATATGATCTTTATCACTAATGCTAATAACCAACTTGACATTTTTTCTTTCTTTCTTTATTTATTTTTTTTTTTTACTAACATCAAATACTGTCATAACATTCGGACTTATGCCTCATATGCCAGGCACGAAGTACTCATTACCTCATATAATGTGAGATAGAACCGATTTGCACAAACTTTATATGAAAGATTGAAAAACTAGACGCATTCAGAGAGCGCATACCTCCGCCATGGGAATAACTTCACTGATGCAAAAAAGATATTCAAACTTGGAGAATTACATCAAAATTACCTCTTTTTCAAGTACACGTGTGCTGTGTGATGCAACGGTTAGCGTTCTTGTCTTGCAATATTGCTGACCTACGTTTGGTTCTGTGCGCTGACAGTGGATGGCAACCCCGGCCTTGCAAACGGAGGGAGATTTAGAAGCAAATAAAACAGACAGCATGACACAGCAAAGAATATCCATTGTAGGGAATTTAATTAAAACTAAATCTAATCTGTTGACGTCCGTAAAGGCAAAAGGGGTAATTATGCACCATTAGAAAACTTCCTAGATCCGGATCATGATCAATTTAATGGCATCTAAGGCTAAGCCACACCTTTGGTTAAAAAAAATATAAAAATCTGTTCACAACTTTTTGAGTTATCCTGCTAACCAACCAAACAATAAGATAACAAACAAACAAACAAACGCTACCGAAAACATAACTTCCTTGGCGGAGGTAAAAAGCATATATAACAAGAATATAAAAAGACATATAAATGTTAATGCACATGCTTCTACTTCTCACAACTGCCTCTATCTATAACCTTCCGCAGCTTTATCAGAGAAGCATGGCTACAAATTTCATTTTATGTGTTAGTAAAACATATTTGTGCTACTTTCACATCCGTAAGTAGGTGACAGAAAGGATTAATTGATTTTTTATAAAATTATCTCCCGCGTTGAGATCATTAGCGGCGAATACCCTGTGGGATTAAAAAGTTGGGATAATTAAATGTTTAAAAATCTATCAATAATTATTGTCTCTTGTAAGTAATAAGGTGCTATTTTAGTGTAATTCAGACGCTGTGTATCATACATCCCGTCCGCACTTGCAAGTTCCCGACGTCGCAAGTGATATACCCGTCCACAGCTTCTGCTTCCTTCCGTCCATTCCTTTCCCGTCCACAGCTCCTTTCCCGTCCACAGCTTTTCCCGTCCTTCCGCTCCACAGCTTCCTTCCGTTCCTCTCCCGTCCACAGCTTCCTTTTCCCGTCCACAGCTTCCTTTCCCGTCACAGCTTCCTTTCCCGTCCACAGCTTCCTTTCCCGTCCACCTTCCTTCCCGTCCAGCTTCCTTTCCCGTCCACAGCTTCCTTTCCCGTCCACAGTTCCTTTTCCCGTCCACAGCTTCCCTTCCCGTCCACAGCTTCCTTCCCGTCACAGCTTCCTTTCCCGTCCACAGCTTCCTTTCCCGTCCACAGCTTCTTTCCCGTCCACAGCTTCCTTTCCGTCCACAGCTTCCTTTCCCGTCCACAGCTTCCTTTCCCGTCCACAGCTTCCTTCCCGTCCTCCCTCTCCCGTCCACAGCTTTCCTTTCCCGTCCACAGCTTCCTTTCCCGTCCACAGCTTCCTTCCCGTCCACAGAGCTTCCTTTCCCGTCCACAGCTTCCTTTCCGTCCACAGCTTCCTTTCCGTCCACAGCTTCCTTTCCCGTCCACAGCTTCCTCTCCGTCCACAGCTTCCTTTCCCGTCCACAGCTTCCTTTCCCGTCCACAGCTTCCTTTCCCGTTCCACAGCTTTCCTTTCCCCGTCCACAGCTTCCTTCCCGTCCACAGCTTCCTTCCCGTCCACAGCTCCTTTCCCGTCCACAGCTTCCCGCCTTCCACAAGCTTCCTTTCCCGTCCACAGCTTCCTTCCTTCCTCCACAGCTTCCTTTCCCGTCCACAGCTTCCTTCCCGTCCACAGCTTCCTTTCCCCGTCCACAGCTACGCTTTTCCCGTCCTTCCCACAGCTTCCTTTCCCGTCCAAGCTTCCTTTTCCCGTCCACAGCTTTCCTTTCCCGTCCACAGCTTCCTTTCCCGTCCACAGCTTCCTTTCCCGTCCACAGTCCTTCCTTTCCGTCCTTCCTTTCCCGTCCACAGCTTCCTTTCCCGTCCACAGCTTCCTTCCACAGCTTCCTTCCCGTCCACAAGCTTCCTTTTCCCGTCCACAGCTTCCTTTCCCGTCCACACTTTCCTTTCCCGTCCACAGCTTCCTTTCCCGTCCACAGCTTCCTTTCCCGTCCACAGCTTCCTTTCCCGTCCACAGCTTCCTTTCCCGTCCATAGCTTCCTTTCCCGTCCACAGCTTCCTTTCCCGTCCACAGCTTCCTTTCCCGTCCACAGCTTCCTTTCCCGTCCCAGCTCCTTTCCCCGTCCACAGCTTCCTTTCCCGTCCACAGCTTCCTTTTCCCGTCCACAGCTTCCTTTCCCGTCCACACTTCCTTTCCCGTCCACAGCTCCTTTCCCGTCCACAGTCCTTCCTTCCTTCCCGTCCACAGCTTCCTTTCCCGTCCATTTTCCCGTCCACAGCTTCATACATGACGTCACTACAGACATATCCTCCGGCATTCTATCAGCATTCAGTTCAGTTCAGTGAGATTCGCTCGGGCCTCATCAGGAGCCCGGGCCTGTTTCAGCATTCAGGGCTTCGCCAGCTGATTATCATAACCGAATGCTTAACTTAGTTTGACTGCATTAGTGTATCCTGTGTGTCTGCTTATTCTAGTCTCTCCTGCAACATGCACGAACTAATCAATGAAGAGACATTTGAAATTACAAGTACTAATTTTTATTTATACTATTACTTACTCGTTGCGTGACGTAAGTACAGTTCTTAATAGCATTTAATCGTAATTATATGTATTTCCAAAACACCTGAAGTGACTCACAATACCAGTTGTTTTTGCACGTGTTTTTAGCTAAATTATACAAATCCAAAAGACCATTGTTTATCTTTGACAGTAAATCCTCTTTTCCCTGAATTTATTAACAGGTGTTTGGATTAATGAAACAGAAAGCTTGAAGAGTGAAACTTGACCGATCAAAAAGATTATAGACTTCCAGGTGTCTTGACCCATTAAGCAGTCATTCTTGTGGCAATACACAGATGGTTACTTCAGAATTAATTATCAAGGCGGCAAGTATCATTGTTTATAAGTATCTAATTCCCATTCCTTTTGACTCGATGAAGTTCAGGAGATTAGGATTTATATACTGCTTTTTCATTTTCCCATTTTTATCAAACACTCCATCTACGCATTTCAAATATATTTACATAAGCCTGTTTAAAATAATCGGGTGAAATATAATGCTTATTTCTTATCCCAGATTTATAGAATATCTAAAAACGTAAAAATAATTAAAAATATAAGTATCGCAGCCTGTAATATCTCCAAAAAAATCATATTCCGCATAACCAGATGAAATTAATTATCACAAATTAAAAGAAATACCTAATATATATCAAATAATGTCAAATGGAAACCCCAAAGCCTCTAGTTTTAAACCCTCGAGCTAAAAACTATTATCATCGAGCTCCCGATAAGCGCGGCCATTTTCAACACACATTCCAGGTTTCATGAACAGTCTCCTCTTACAGCCTCTGTAACCTTCATGAAAGTGCTTCTCCCTCTCGCCGCCCTGTGCTTCCCTTTTCCAGGTATTTCGTTCGATTTAGGAAGAAAAAGGTAAGTAAAATGAGGCAAGACGAAGATTATTGTTCTCTGTCGTGATATAAAGTGAAATGTTATAGATACGGTAGCTTGCTATTGTATTTAAAGTCGGGGGAATCGACATGTAGCTTTCTGAAACATTTGATTTCAATTTGCAACGTGCTTCTCTCTCTCTCAGTACACACGAACACAGGCGCCGTGCATACGCGTCTGATCCAAGTCCTTGTATATGAAACTTAACATTTATTTATTTTCTCTTGCACCGATCTCCTGTTCGGATAAAGAATTTCTCTTCTTAATTCATCGCTTTGTACCGACCAGCAGGTTTATATTAGCCACGCCTTTCAATTTTCCGAATCACATTATTTATTATGGGATTCGATTCTATTACAAAAGTACACCTTGGAGTTAATAAATATAACACGTTCCGCATCCTCAGGGCCTCCAGCTTCTAACCTTTGACCTGAGAGATCTTAATCCTTCCTTCCCTGCATTTGCAACTGATCTTCTGCCTCTCGTCGATCAAGAGCAGTATCGACTATCTCCTTCAGGTCTCTCTTCCTAGGGCCTTTTCTCGCTAAAGGAACAGAGGAAGATAAAGAGGAAGGGAAGAGCAAGGAGGAGAGCCTAGGGGCGGGGGGGGGGGGTTGACAGGAGGGCGTGGCGGAAGGAGTAGAAGGAGCACGGTGAGGGTGGGGCTTCAGGAGGACAGGGAAAAGGAGGACACTTGGAGAGGGAGAAGGGTCGAGTGGCAGGGGTTACGGGTGCGTGTGTGTCTGAATGTAGATATGTAAACACACACAGGCACAAACAAACACCAACTCACCACACATATATACACGTACAGACACACACACACACACACACATATATAAACACATATACACATGTGTGTACACACACACGCACGCACGCGCACACACACACACACACACACACACACACACACATATGTGTGTGTGTGTATATATATAATATATATATATATATATATATTATATATATATATATATATATATATATATTATAGATAGATAGATAGATAGATATAGATACAGATACATATACATATTTGTGTATATGTGTGGGCGCGCACGTACACTCAGGCCTCTACATACATACATACATGCATGTCTATCTATCTATTCATCATTTAATCTATCCATCCTGATACACATGCCTCTGAGTAACTATTTCAGCTTGGAATATTTTTTTCTCACTTTCTACACTATTTAGTAAAGCAAATCTTATGTTATATGATAAAAGCGATTGCGTTACAATCCATAGAATCTTTCTAACGTATGCAGAGGATATAGGCGAAAACACTTACTGAAAACTCACTCTATTTACCAAAATAGAGAATTTAAATAGCATTAGTATTACATTCCATTCTGTGGTTCAAGTGTTTTCAGCGCACTACTGTATGCTAATATTCTGTCTACATTAATGCATTTAAAGTAAATGAGAAATTCTGACTGGGAATAGAGCTAGTGAATTGGAGCTGAAAAATATGAAGAAATAAGGAACTTACTGTGAAGAAAGTGGAGGACAGGCGTCTCTGTTATTCGGAGAAAAAAGGAAGTGAAAAGGTAAAACGTCAAGGGAATAAGAAGTGACATCTTTACACTGTTGTCGAAGGAGAGGAGAAAAAAGACTTTTTATATGGCAAAGGGTGGAAGGCATTCTGGAAAGAAAGAAAGGAAAAACATACGTGTGTTTGCGCGCTGCTGCGAAACACACTCATACAAACACTACACACACCACCACACACACACACACACACACAGAGAGAGACAGAGAAGAGATGGAACAGAGAGAGAGAGAGAGAGAGAGAGAGAGAGAGAGAGAGAGAGAGAGAGAGAGAGAGAGAGAGAGAGAGAGATAGTGTAAATAACGTTTTCTTGCTTAAAGGAATGCTGAAAACAAATAAAGTATAGTTACGGTTGTAAGTAGCGCAAAAAAAAGGGGAAGCACATATAGCATATTTTCTGTACGTTTGAGTGTGATGATCAGCATAAAAAAGGCTGCGTAACATCATCACTGTCCGATCTATTAATAAAGCTGTAATGGAAGTCGCTTTGGGTTGGTCCAATTTTAATACAACACTGTGATATTCTGTAATAAAGGCAATATATCTTTGTAAACTTATAAATCAAGTACAGGTTACTCACTCATAAAAACACTTATGGTAAATGTTACACAATTAAGGATATATATGTCTTTGCAGATAGCATTACTAAGGGAACAGATATATAATAGAAAACAGCCTTACGTGATGAATGTGTAAATGCAGATTCTTATAAATATTGATGCCATACATAGCATGATATATTGTCGTGCATTGTACTATATATTGTATTTTCTTAACTTCATATAGCGATGATCTTTACCATTCACTGTCGGTGCGGAATTGAACGCGGGTCAGCAAATTTGATATACGACACAGCTACCACACTTCAGAACTTATATGAAAGAGAGTAAGAGGCATGCACAAAAAAATAAAATAAATAAATAAAAGAATAGATGAATAAAAAATCTAGACATCATTTTCTCTTTATTATTCTTTTATAAATCTTGTTATTTTATTATGTGGGATTACTATGAGACGCTTTTGACATCTGACAAGACGCATATACTGATTAAAGACAATATTAGTCATCTTTTCTTACGGGTTAGTTCATGTTATTATCGAATCACTCAAAAAACTAAACGTTAATAGCATACTAGTTCAATATATATTTTTTGATATATAATTCTTTAACAAAAAGACCAAAATAGATTTTTGTTTGATCTCTAACAGTTCAACTTTTTCTTTGACCAGTGATGCTCAATTTATTATAAGAGTTGCATACAATTCAAAAAAAAAAATGACATTAATATAATGTGTCGCATATACAATACAATGCCACTGTTACGATGCATGTTTTTAGACGTAGATGAAAAAGGGTATTATGTGCTTTCCCCTCCTCCCTTCCCCCCCCCCCCCCCCCCCACCCCCTTAAATAGCGCCTCTGGGTATGGGGAATGCTGTCGTTTGAAGTCTGCTTTCCACAGACTCAGGGCTTTTGACAACTCTCGTCAGCTCTCGGCCAAAAACAGACTAACAAAGCCTAACTCGTGTGTTTTCTGAAGTTGGATGTTTTATTCTTATTA
>NW_020870664.1:340000-345000 GCF_003789085.1 Penaeus vannamei | reverse complement strand
ATCGACAGGTAAATCTTCTTCATTTGTTACTGGTGAACGTAATGTGATATTTTTAAGTGTTTTCTTTTGTAATATCTTATTATTCACTTAGAGTTGCCATATCAAAATCTCGAGGAGTGCAAGATACACTGCCGTAAAGCATAGTAGAAGTAGTCATTTAATGGCGAATATATAAATCTATATAAAACAAGTTCGAAAACACAAAAACACATCTCTCTCTCTCTCTCTTTCTATAATATATATATATATATATATATATATATATATATATATATATATATATATATATATATATATATATATATATATATATATTATATTCATGCCTTTACATGTGCGGCAAAAAATAATCTTTATAATACAAAAAACATTTCTCTTGAACACACAAATACAGTCAAACACACTTATGAACTCGCGCATGCAAACATGTTCTCACACACATAGAAAATAATAGATAGATATGTGTATATATATATATATATAGTATATATATAGATATATATATATATATATTATATATATATATATATATATATATATATATATATATATATATAATATATATATATATATATTATATAATGTGTATATATAATCATATATGTATATACTTTTTTATACTGTAAAGTTAAATTTTCTGCAGGACAGTTATTGGCAAGCACCCTATTTCGGTAATGTAGTAGGGATACAAAGTTTTAGAGGAAATAGATAAATAATTTTGGTACTTAGAGAGAGCGAACTACCCCTATAAATCCCAGCGAAGTTTCAGATAAAGCAAGGGATCTCGTTACTCTTTCTTACTAAGTATCGCTTCCCGGTTTATTTAATTTTTTTTATTGTCTTAAATGAGACGTTTATTGAGACTCGTGATGTGTTAAAACATTATTTCAATACAGAACGAAATTCTGTTGGATTCTGTCAACGGTTGGAATTGTAATAATATATTATGATATTGATAGAAAGTATTATCATATAAAACGTGTCGTGGTTCCAGCTTCGAGAGGCTATTAAAGGTATGTAATGATATGTCTCTTTCTCCGTTTCATATTCTTCGCTCGCTCTCTCTTTATCTCTCATTTTATCTATTTCTGTCTCTTCTCCCTCCTTCTTTGCTTCCGTCTGTCTGTTTTTCTTCTTCCCATTAAGTAAATTTAATATTCGTCAGGAAAACGAATAATTCAAAGCGAACCGCTAGGAGTCCGCAAATCCCCAGAAACTTTCGCGTCTGGAAAGGCACGACAATGTGTGAAAATACTACCAATACTACTGACAATAAAACTAGTACTACTACTACGAACTACTACTACTACTGCTGCTGCTATTACTACTACCACTACCACTGACAATAAAACTAGTACTACTACTACGAACTACTACTACTACTACTACTGCTATTACTACTACCACTACCACTGCTCTTATTATTATTACTACTACTGCTACCATTACTACTACTATTACCTGCACTACTACTATTGCTATAACTACTATTTCTTCTACTAATAGCCCTATTGTTATTACTACTACTGCTGCTGCTGCTGCTGCTGCTGCTACTACTACTACTACTACTACTACTACTACTACTACTACTACTACCACTACTACTACTACTACTACTACTACTACTACTGCTGCTTGCTGCTGCTGCTGCTACTACTACTACTATTTCTTCTGCTACTACTACTACTGTAAATACTGCTACTTCTATTTTTACTACTACTACTACTACCACGACTCCTACTACTACTACTACAACTACTTCTGCTGCTGCTGTTGCTGCTACTACCACTACTACTCGAACTACTACTGTAGATGTAAGATAATGCTTTTTGTTTAGACGGAAGGAGATCAGCTAAAGGAATGTTCTGAGTGATCTAAATCCAGTGTCTTTCTGCTCAACAGACTCTGACCTGACGTAAGAATAAATATGTATATTATATTAATTCTAACAAGCAGTTGAGATATGATGGTCATTTCCTAAAGTTGCTTTGACTGATTGAAAACATTCGGGGGAAATTGTTTGTTTTAATGCGTTTGTTTTAATGGATTTCTACTTATTCCGGGAAAATCATATGTAATTATTTCCATGAAAATGTTTAGAAAATGTTACGTTGGAAGGAAATTAAGCGGAGATTAGGATATGAGACTCTGTGTGTGTGTGTGTGTGTGTGTGTGTGTGTGTGTGTGTGTGTGTGTGTGTATGTGTGTGTGTGTGTATGTGTGTGTGTGTGTGTGTGTGTGTTGGTTTATATAATTTCTAATTAAATATCTTGGAAGCGTAGACGTGTTTGATTTCTGATTATCATAATCTAAAACAAAAATGGAGAAAAGAATGAAAGCTTTTGTATAACCGTGTTCCGTTTTGTGGCGCAAATATTTTAACGCATATTTGATACCTTTTGCAATGAAATAACAATGATATAATGTTTTTTAGAAGCAGAGTTGTTATTTACATACCGAGTAGTTAAACAGTGATGCCTTTAGTAATCATTCCAAATACGCGCATTATATATATACATATATATGTATGTACACACACACACACACACACACACACACACACACACACACACACACACACATATATATATATATATATATATATATATATATATATATATATATATATATATATATAATATATATATATACACACACACACACTAACATTCAACACACACACAGACACATACACCCCCCACCACCACCGCCCACGCACTTTATACAAGAGTTAATCAAGTCTGAAAACATAAAGAAATATATAAAGCAACAAAATGGAATATATAATAATTTTTATTTTTTCTATAGAAAAATCAATAATAACATATGAATATAGCAATATCATATATATCTTTTCATCTAATAAGCTTCATATATTCAATTTAATTTTAGATCCCTCACCTTCCTGAAACTCAAATTTTTATTTCTTAAATATTAACCAAAAAGTTCAAATTTCTTTTCTATCTTTTCAGCAGCAGCAGATGAGAAATATGGATTATTCAATGTAACCCTGGATTAATTTTCTTCTAAGTGTTAACTGGGTTATTCATTCTATCTTTATTTCAGTAGCACTCCTTGTGTTAGCTTTTTTCTTTTTGTTTCTCTCTCTTCTCTCTCTCTCTCTCTCTCTCTCTCTCTCTCTCTCTCTCTCTCTCTCTCTCTCTATATATATATATATATATATATATATATATATATATATATATATATATATATATATATATATATATATATATATATATATATATATATATATATATATATGTTACTGTATTTTTGCTTTAATTCTTATTAATGTTAATATCATTACCTTTGTTGTTATTGTTATTGTTGCTGCTGTTCTTCTTATCATCATCACTATTTCTGTTGTTATCCTCCCGAATATTTGACCATTATCACAGTACTTCATATTACTAACGATAGCCGTGATCTGTATTATCAAAATTATAATAATTTTTTTCATTATTATCGTCGTTAATTTAATCATCATCGTCATTATCAACGCCACTATTTTCCGTGCGTAATTTTCTTTGATTTTCCTTTCATAATAAAAATGGTTACTAATTTAAATTTTATAATCTCCCTTTATCCGTCTTTTTAGTCAGTGTTTTTCCGTGTTATCAATTTTGCAATTCATTTTTATAATTGTATCATAGTTTAACAATGTTTTCATAAGCGTGAAGTAATTAGCTTGATTTTAACCAATTTGTTACACAAACGACTCTTTTTATCCATCCTTGTTTTGCATCGAATCATAATTATCGTAAAGAAAAATGTATAATCTAAATATTGAATTCCAAACACGCTCATATAATTGATCAATCATTGTAAATCACTTTGTTATAAGTTATTAGATAACCTTCGTCTTCTGTGCTGGCCTATAGATATCATACCCAAAAAGGATATTCATATATCTATCTATTTAACTGCTTATCCATCTATTTGTATATCTTTCCGTCTATCCATCTGCATAGCTATCTGTAATATGAATACATTATATGTGATACACGCACACACACACACACACACACACACACACACACACACACACACACAACATATATGTATATATATATATATATATATATATATATATATATATATATATATATATATATATATATATATATATATATATATATATATATATATATATATATATATATACATACATATGTATATGTATTTACATGTAAATACACACACACACACATATATATATGTGTGTGTGTGTGTGTGTGTGTGTGTGTGTGTGTGTGTGTGTGTGTGTGTGTGTGTGTGTGTGTGTGTGTGTGTGTGTGTGTGCGTGCGTGTGTGCTTGTTCAATCCCCATCGGGCTACTGTTTCCTTAAAATTCGGTAAATCCTCAGCTTCATCCACATGCACCACTATCGCGCTGGACGTTTTGAGGTGACGGACGTCAGCTCAGCGTTCGCTGAAACTTGTGCTGAAACTACGTAGAATAATAACGATATTTTATTCTCTTTATATGTAAATATATTCTTACTGCCACTGCTAATACCCTCATGTGAAGTTTTAGGAGTGTGTAAACGCCATCTTATCTTCATGTCTGACCATGTACAACCAACGACTGAACTACAACAGACTAGGAATTGATTTCAGACGCTTTTTCTTAACTCGAAGAAGACATTTTAAGACCTGGCAGTTCTCTTTTACTGGGAATATCTGTTCAGAAACTATACACGACTGTTCCGTGCGTGAGAACCCGAGCAATAACCCTTTCCTTAGCGTGCTCGAAGTCACACTCAGCCATCAACACATTTCCTGAACGGCCCTTCCTTGGACACACTAGATCATTACGTTCCTTAAAAGGAAACGTTCGCGCCTTTGGCAGGCCGTTCCTGTTGCAGTGCATGTCTTCTGCAGCAGGTTTTCGGAGAACAGAGAGCCACTTTGAGCTGAATGAAGAGTAATTTGTGCAATAAAAGTCTTAACTTTCGATTTCCGGTAAGACTTTGCTCTTCGGGCGGCAAGAGAAC
>NW_020870664.1:325000-330000 GCF_003789085.1 Penaeus vannamei | reverse complement strand
GCGTAAAATTCCATTTTTTTAAGAAGAAAAAAGAGAAAAGGGAAATCTACACACAATCCTGATTTTCTATTTAGGCATGTAATTGATTTTTTTAGTAATAATATCCATTATCTGAGTCATTGGGTTTGTCATAGTTTTTTTTCTGTTTGTGTTTGTAAGCAAGAATATTGTTTCTTATTTATATTTGTTTGTAGGTCTGATCATGTGTGCGTTAGAGCTAGCACCAGATTTACAATGTTCCCTTCAAATTACAAACTTTCCCATCATTTTATATGTGTGTTGTTGAGTGTGTTGTGTGGTGTGTGTGTGTGTGTTGTGTGTGTGTGTGTGTGTGTGTGTGCTGTGTGTGTGTGTGTATGTTTGTGTGTATGTATATGTGCGGGTATATGTGCATGTATTTACCTTTTATGATGAGGAGGTTTGCCGGGAAAAAAATTACCCAAAGTCTACGGTCAAAAACCCATGTTTAACTAACTATTAATTTAGACATTTTTGTCTTTTTTTCTATTTTCTTCTTATATTTTCGCATTTTTTGCATGTGCTATGTATGTGTGTGAGAGAGAGAGAAAGTGTGTATTTGTTGTATGGCGATTATGTGTTTATGAATGTGTGTTTTAGTGCCAATGAGTCTATGTGTGAGTATGAGTTTCTCTTTATATATATATATATATATATATATATATATATATATATATATATATATATATATATATATATATATATATATATATATATATAATATATATATATATATATATATATATATATATATATATATATATATATATATTATATTATATGTGTATATGTGTGTGTGTGTGTGTGTGTGTGTGTGTGTGTGTGTGTGTGTGTGTGTGTGTGTGTGTGTGTGTGTGTGTGTGTGTTTGTGTGTTGTGTTTGAGTTTATTTGATTGTGTGTCTGTGAGTGTATGGGCGTCTCTGTGTGTTTGTGTGTGTATGTGTGTGGTGTGTTTGTGTGTGTGTATGTGTGTGTGTGTGTCATGTTGGTTTGTGTGTGTGTGTGTGTGTTCAGATATGTGTATTGTGTTTACTTTTAATGAAAGGAGTTTTCCGGGAAGAAATTTCTTTCAAAAGTCTACGGTCAAAAACCACAATTTACTAACTAACAATTTATTTTTATTTTATTTTATTTTTTTGTCTATTTTCTTCTTATATTTTCGCATTTTTTGCATGTGCTATGTATGTGTGTGTGTGTATGTGTGTGTCTGAGAGAGAGAGAGAGTGTGTGTTTGTGTATTTGTTGTATGGGCGATTATGTGTCTACGAATGTTTGTGGGAATGTGTATCTGTATGTATTTCGGTGCCAGTGCGTCTGTGTGTGGGTATTTATATATATATATATATATATATATATATATATATCTATATATATATATATATATATATTATATATATATATATATATATTATATATAATATATATATATATATATATATATATATATATATATATATATATATTTATCTATTTAACTTTGTATATATATGATATTTATTGTGTGTGTTTTCTTTGCTTCCTATTTTTTTTTATTTTTTTTCTTATGTGTCTATAATATTAAATAATATCGTGTGCATATTCTGGTCTCCTCTTTTTGACAGGTTTCCGATATTCTCTTGTATTTTTTAATGAACGAAAGACGCCAATTCTTTTATCGCCATAGTTTAATATATCGTAAGGGTATAATGTCTTGAATATAAACAATTGTTTGGGAGAAAAGAAAGGTTTTATCACATCCTTTTTCCCACCGTACATTTCCCCAACATCAAAACTCTCTCATACCTCTTCCTAAATATAAAATTTCTGGTTTATAGTCACTCACTCATAATCACCATCTGACTATTTTGCACTTACCCGCTTAACATGCAGTTTTCGTGACGTATAACCTGCTGATGTAAAAGCAAATAATTCACGCTGACTTGATTATGAATGATGCAAGCACTGGCTTCGAACAAACAGTTTACAATCATTACACTAATGCCCACGTTCACACTTCTCTATGCCACTTACCTCTGCTTTCCTTTGAACAATGAAGTAGAACCGTCAACTCGCAACGCTGGTAACAGGGACTGAGCGCTACTTCAAACAGAGCCAGAGTGACGTGGCGCACTTTGCGAAGCAGCACTTAGCATATTTCGGAATATCAATGGTATGTTAACCTCGGTGCGACATATGAAACATGAAAAATAGACACGTGTTTTTTTTTCTCTTTTTTTTTCTGTCGATTCGCGGTATTTACATATGCTTTGGGATACTCAACCCTTTTAAAAATGTCACTTTTTTGAGGAACAAGAAGAGGGAGAGTATGGATAAGAAAGAAGAAGGAGAAGGAGGATTAGGAGAAAAAGAAAGAGAAGAATTAGAAAGAAGAAGAAGAGAAGAAGAAAAAATGAAAGCTGGATTTAGTGACTCTAAAAAATACATATTCACTATTATTGATCCTTTGCTTCATCTTGCTCGCTCTTCATCTGAAATGATAATTCTATTCGCCTGAGAGAAACAGCAGAATCAAAAGGACGCATTTTTATTGCTTTTCTCTGAATGGAATGAATACTGGAAACCTAATATGGGAATTAGCGTCTTATTTTGAGAAAAAAAAGTATTGATAAAAGGTCATAGGATTTCTTAATATGAATGAGAAGTTACATTAATATATATTAATATACGGAATATACTTCATGCAATTGCAATAAGCAGGTATCCAGACGCACAAAGCAAAGGAATTCCGTTTGTGCACACACACACACACACACACACACACACACACACACACACACACACACACACACACAACACACACACACACACACACACACACACACACACACACACACACACACACATCTTTATATGCATTTAATGTATGTAAGACTGCACGGATATATACCGACATATTACATATATATAACACTGAAAAGCGGATACACTTACTTCAGTTTTCTTAACTTTCTTCTCAAAAAAAAGAGAAAACACAATGAGAAGACCAGAGAGAAAAGGTTTTACTATTACGCTTTTGAAAACATCTTGTGAAAAGGCAATTATTCGACAGAAAAGCTTTCAACAAAACACTGACGATGATTGTGGAAAGGTATGAATGAGAACGAACATCTTCACAATACAAGAGATGTATTTAACCGGTTTCGATTGATATCTTCGTCAGAAATACATGAAATACATTAAATACATCTCTTGTATTGTGAAGATATTCGTTCTCATTCATACCTTCCCACATTTGTCAACATGAATACGTTTCACTGGTGATGATGTTGATGGCTGGTGATGGTGATAATGATGGTGGTGATGATGATGGTGGTGGTGATGGTAATGATTGTGATGTGATGATGATATTGGGATGGATGACCGATGGTGGTAATGATGATGATAATGATGACGGTGATGGTGATGGTAATACTGCTGCTGAAGATGATTATGGTGATGGTAATGATGATGGTAGTGATGATGATGATGACAGTGATTGTGATGAGAATGATTTTGTTAGTATTCTTTTTCAAATGTATCGTTAGTGTTATCTTCAACATTATCCTTATCATGAATATAATCAATGAAACAACCATCCCTTCTGTTATTTTTATGACGTCATAATGTATATTTGTCATGCAACTTCAACTCATAACCAAACACCCATTCCACAAATCAAACCAAGAGACCATGATTAATCCCAAGACACGTATTTACCCGAACCGATATTGATCCCGTCAATAACCCCAAGGTGTATCGTGCATTTGGCAATGTGTGTGTAACTTGAGACGTTAAGATGTATTGCCTGCACTCGGGAACCGGAGAAACTGTGCGAATTCGGGAGGAAAGTTCGACAGATTGTTGTGGATGAGTCGTTGTGCGAAGGTTATGAAGCTTCGAATACTTCGTGAAGCGGTTTCCTTGTTGCTTCGTCGGTGATCCGGATCGAGATGTCGAGGGAAACGGAAGACGGAGGTTGCGAGAATCGGGAAGTTATTCGTAATGATGACGAAAAAGGAAGGAAAAACTAATTTAGAGAAGAGAGGAATCCATTATCTAAAGAGAAATAGATGAGAGAAAGTAAGAGAGAGAGAGAGAGAGAGAGAGAGAGAGAGAGAGAGAGAGAGAGAGAGAGAGAGAGAGAGAGAGAGAGAGGAGAGAGAGAGAGAGAAGAGAGAGAGAGAGAGAGAGAGAGAAAGAAGAGAAAGAGAGAGAATAGAAAGAGAATTCACACTTGTAAAGAGAATGGAGAATAAAGATATCGGAGACAGGATATCTCGTATATAAACTGTTACATCTCAAATTTTAATAAAAAAAAAACTGAAGTCATTTATAAGTTACCACGAGTTTTATACATGCCCATCAAACAACCATCAAACACGGTGTTAACGCATGGCAATGAAAACTTTGTTCGTGTCAATCTAAATCATAAACTAGTTACAGCTTCCAGAGATTGCGCTATGTTGCAACCCCCCCCCCCCAAAAAAAAAGACTATGTGCTGATCACTCCAATTATGGCGCGGCTCAAACAAGACACAGCAGGACTTAGACGTAGAGCCTCGAGCATTACGTCTCGCCTGTGGGCCCATTACCACAAAATCCAACTTATAGCCCGACGCCAGACGCAGGAAAAAGACCACGCGATTCAGGGTCTCAAATATGACAGGGAAGGTTTTGTAATGCGGTGTTTAGGGGGAATGTTCCTGTCGTATTTACTATGATGCGTTTTTGGAATATTCTTGTCGTATCTACTATGGTACATTTATTACATGTGTTTTAGGAATATTTTTTGCCAATATTTGCCATATTAACTACAATACATTTTGGAATATTCCTGTTATATCAACTATTCTACATTTATTACATATTGGAATATATTTGCCATATTAACTACAATACATTTTGGAATATTCCTGTTATATCAACTATGATTATTTATTACATATGTTTTGGAATATATTTGCCATATTAGCTACAATACATTTTGGAATATTCCTGTCAT
>NW_020870664.1:305000-307500 GCF_003789085.1 Penaeus vannamei | reverse complement strand
ACATATATATATATATATATATATAATATATATATATATATATATATATATATATATGTATATATATATATATATATATATATATGCATATATTACATACATATATAATATATATTTAATATATTTTTATTATATTTATTTATTCATATACATGCATATGTATATAGGTGTACACACACACACACACACACACACACACACACACACACACACACACACACACACACACACATATATATATTATATATATATATCATATATACACACACATACACACACGCAAACGCGTGCGATATAACCACAAACAGGCAAACAAACAAACAAATATTTACCTTTTTTGAATATAATGCCTCATAGAATGTACTCAGGTCAAGTTGAAACAATAATTACATACATACATCTCCTTAAACAGCAAGGTAAGTAAAGTTACCACACACAAAAAATGACAAATTATTGATGATTCCACTCATGTTATCAACTAATTAATTGCCAGAAGTTCATTTAGTTTCCTCGGTCATAAAATATTTGGAATATTGACGTCGGAAGCAAATAACATATCCTGCTTTCCTGAGAATTATCTCGAGGAACATACCTCCGCTGGGCATTTCTTGGAGATAAAAAAACTAAGGGCATATTAGTTGGGATTATTGCATGTTCTGTTGCATATCGTGAATCTGATGTCTGGTCACGAGCTTGTATGTTGGCGTGTACGTACGAAGGCATTCTGTGTGTACGTGTGTTGATTTAGAAATACGAGATATTTAGAGTAGTGTTTTGGAGGTATTGGGAAGTTGGTGGAATTTCGGAAATATAATATAGACAATACAGAAGGAATAAAGAAGGGAAGGAAGAATGAAAGAAAAGAACGAGGAGAGGAAGGAAGAAAGAAGAAAAGAAAGGAAGGAGGGAGTAAATAAAGAAAGGATAAATGAAATTAAGAAAGAAAGAAGGAAGGAGGGAGGAAAGAAAGAAAGGAAAATAAATAAATAGATGAAGAAAGATAGGAAGCAAAGAAAAAAGAAAGGAAGGAAAGAAGAAAGAAAGACAGATAGGAAATGTGAAAGAAAGAATAAAAAAAAGATCGGAAGGAAGTAAGAATGGAATTAAAAAAGAAAGAAAGAATAAAAAGAAAGGAAGAAAGAATGACAAAGTGAAGGAAGGAAAGAGAGAGAAAGAAAAATAAGTAAAAAAAAAAGACATAAAAAGAAAAAGACAGAAAGGAAGGAAGGAGAGAAAAAATAAGAAAAAGCGAGAGGAGAAAAGATAGGAAAAAATAGGAAGCAAGGACAGAAAAGAAAAGAAAGAAAGGGAAGAATAAAGACAGGTTACTTCAAACGGAACAATGGAGAGAAAAATGAAATGGATAAAGGGCGTTTCATCACTGGGTAGCTCACTTTATCATGCTGTTTTATAGTGTTTTTCTTTCTTCTTCTCCTCCTCTTTCTCTCTATTTATTCATATGTCTTTCTCTCTCTCTCTCGCTCGCTCTTTCTATCTATTTATCTCTCTCTCTCTCTCTCTCTCTCTCTCTTCTCTCTCTCTCTCTTCTCTCTCTCTCTCTCTATACTCTCTCTCTCTCGCTCTTTCTATCTATCTATTTATCTCTCGCTCTCTCTCTCTCTCTCTCTCTCTCTCTCTCTCTCTCTTCTCTCTCTCTCTCTCTCTCTCTTCTCTCTTCTCTCTCTCTCTCTCTTTCTCTCTCTCTCTCGGTTGATCACTTTATCATGTCGCTGTTTTATAGTGTTTTTCTTTCTTCTTCTCCTCCTCCTTCTCTCTCTCTCTCTCTCTCTCTCTCTCTCTCTCTCTCTCTCTCTCTCTCTCTCTCGCTCTCTCTCTCTCGCTCTTTCTATCTATCTATTTTCTCTCGCTCTCTCTCTCTCTCTCTCTCTCTCTCTCTTCTCTCTCTCTCTCTCTCTCTCTCTCTCTCTCTCTCTCTCTCTCTCTCTCTCTCTCTCTCTCTCTCTCGGTTCACTTTATCATGTCGCTGTTTTATAGTGTTTTTCTTTCTTCTCCTCCTTCTCCTTCTCTCTCTCTCTCTCTCTCCTCTCTCTCTCTCTCTCTCTCTCTCTCTCTCTCTCTCTCTCTCTCTCTCTCTCTCTCTCTCTCTTCTCGCTCTATCTATCTCTCTCTCTTTCTCTCTCACTTTATCATGTCGCTGTTTTATAGTGTTTTCTTTCTTCTCCTCCTCCTCATTCTCTCTCTCTCTCTCTCTCTCTCTCTCTCTCTCTTCTCTCTCTCTCTCTCTCTCTCTCTCTCTCTCTCTCTCTCTCTCTCTCTCTCCTCTCTCCTCTCTATCTCTCTCTCTGTCTCTGTCCCTGTCTCTGTGTCTCTGTCTCTCTGTCTCTGTCTGTCTGTCTCTCTCTCTCTCTCTCTCTCTCTCTCTCTCTCTCTCTCTCTCTCTCTCTCTTCTCTCTCTCTCTCTCTCTCTCTCTCTCTCTCTCTCTCTCTCTCACTCGTTCTCTTTCTCTCTCTCTCTCATTCTCACTCACTCATTCACTTT
>NW_020870664.1:287500-292500 GCF_003789085.1 Penaeus vannamei | reverse complement strand
ACAAGTAACAAAAGTTGACGGTGGGGAATAGAGAACATAAAAGTTTGAAAGTTTATTTGCTGTTTCCATCTAGATATATATTCTGAATATTTTTATTTCGTGACTTATTGCTACTGGGAAAAGGAAAAGAAACGGAATTACATTTCTATTTCTATCTGTGCCTTAGGAGTTCCCATGATACGAACATTCATAATAATTATTTTAATTCGTATTCTAGGTAGGAAAAAATCATAAATGGAGATAAGAATCAAGTAGGGGGAAGCAAGCGGAAGGGAAAGAAGGGCGAAGAGAAACAGGAAAATATATGAAACGGAAATAACAGTGAGGAAAAGATAAGGATAAATAGATAGACTGCTGTACAGGAAATGAGAAAAAGAGAATGAATGAATTATGGCGAGAGTGAATGTGTGTGTGCACGTGTGTGATTATTTATTTACACACACACACACACACACGCATATCTATCTATCTATCTATTATCTATTATATATCTATTATATATATATATATATATATATATATATATACACACATATGTATATGTATGTATGTATGTATATATACATATATTTATCTATTTATCTAAACACACACAGACATATGTGTGTGTGTGCCGGCATAAGGGTGAAGGCATTCTCCCGCCTTCTCCCCTATGCCGGCCACCCTTCGCATAGACCGCCTGATCCTTCGATATGACCTGACCTGACCTCCCTTCGCTTCCGTTCTCCCGTCCCCGACTACCCGATGTTCACCAAGTTGCCTCTCCCTTTTCTCTCTTATAATCCCTCCTCTCCCATTCCCCTTAGACCTGAAGATGGATTCCAGGAGATTCCGAAACTGTTGTCTCATTTATTTCAATAGAGCTAATTGTTTTTTTCTACCATAGTATCAACACGGTAGAGTGTTTCTCTTCTCGTGTGTGTGTGTGTGTGTGTGTGTGTGTGTGTGTGTGTGTGTGTGTGTGTGTGTGTGTGTGTGTGTGTGTATATATCTATATATTATATATATATATATATATATATATATATATATATATATATATATATATATATATATATATATATATATATATATATATATATATATATATATGAATATACACACATATATTTATGTGTGTGTGTGTGTGTGTGTTTTTTTTTAGTCTATCTTAGCAAAGCATAGGTTTAGGAATATCACTTACAGAGTCAAGGGAGAGAATCGTGGTGGAAGTAACGGTGCATCCTGAACAGTAGAGCTCATGCGAGTTCGTGGTAGAGATAGAGCTCATGTTAAAGACAGAGTTTATGGTAGAGATAGAGTTTATGGTAGAAATATAGCTCATGGTAAAGATGAGCCCATGGTAGAGATAGAACTCATGGTAAAGACAGAGTTCAAGATAGAGATAGAGCTCATGGTAGAAATATAACTCATGGTAAAGATAGAGCCCATGGTAAATATTGAGCTCATGGTAAAAATGGAGCCCATGGTAAAGATAGAGCTCATGGTAGAGATAGAGTTTATGGTAGAAATATAGTTCATGGTAGAAATATAGCTCATGGAAAAGATAGAACTCATGGTAAAGATAGAGCGTGTTAAAGATAGAGCTCATGGTAAATATTGAGCTCATGGTAGAGATAGAGCTCATGGTGAAGATAACCCACAGTACTTGACGCAACGACACTGGAAATTATCCTCACAAACCCAAGTACTGAAGATCCCAAATGAGTAAACACATAAATAAACATGCAAGCACTCTCCTCATATGTAGTACATAGAGGAGCAGACTGTACACTCGGCTGTACATCGATTTCCTATGTACTAAAAGCCTTTATAACGATCTGGGTGTCAGAGATAAGAGGCTTGTTGTTCCATTCTTCTGATGGAGTACGAGATTACACACAAAAAATGATAATAGTTATATTTATAATGATATTAACTTTTATCAGTGATATCATTGATAAAATACTTTTTATCATCATGTCTTTGTTAGTGTAGTAACAAAGATTTTTTTATCGTCATTTTGTTGTGGTTATTTTGTTATTGTTATCATTATTATTATTATTATCATCATCAACATCCTCATCCTCATAAGTAACTTTATTGATAATGATGGTAGTAATAATAACAATGATAATAGGTTATGAAGATGACGATGAACAGGGTAATAATGACGGTAATGATGATAAGGTTAAGAATTGGGATGATAAAGATGACAGTGATAACGAAAATAATATTAATGATAGTGAGAGTAGCAGTATTTGTTATTTTTATGAAAATAATGATGTTGAAGATAATAATGATGTTGTTGATGATGATGATAATGATTATGATGATGATCGAGATGGTTAATATTAACCTGTTCATCGTCATCTTCATAACCTATTATCATTGTTACTATTACTATCATCCTTATCAATAAAGTTATTTATGATGATGAGGATGTAATGATGATGATATTGCTGATGATAATAATGATAATAATGATAATGATAATTATAATAAATGATAAAGATGATAATGATAATGATAATGATGATGATGATAATGATAATGATAATGATAATGATAATGAATGATAATAGATAATGATATAATAATAATATAATAACAATAAAATAACAATAACAACAACAATAATAATAATAACAAGAACAACAATAATGATAATAATAATAATAATAATGACAATGATAACCTCACCACACCCAACAACAAAAAACAAACCCCACATCCGCCCACCCGCCCACCGCCCACCCCCACCAGTCACCCAATAACCAAGGAGACACCGACATCCTGGAAAAGAGATTGCGTCACATCCTTTCACCATTGCCGTTGATAACGCAATAACCCGGATGTACATTAAAAGGAAAAGCATTATGGGATTCGCTGCGAATTTGAGGGAGACTGCCGGTCAATTACGGGTGTTTTGGAAGGGGGCGGAAGATAGAATTGGTTTGCGAAGGAATTTACGTGTTGATTTGATTGCTTGGTTGGTTGTTAAATTGGTTGTTTGTCGTGGTAATTGTGGTTGTTATTTTAGCGAAGTGATTTGTCATTTACGTTTAAGTTGGTATTTTTTGTTATTGTTGATTTATGCTGGAATGAATCTTATGTAGGTTTATGATGTTAGTTATTATTATATAAGTTTATATTGGAATTGGAAGTATGATCTCGTTTCATATTCGTGTATATATATATATATATATATATATATATATATATATATATATATATATATATATATATATATATATATATATAATATATATATATATATATATATATATATATATATATATATATACATATATATATATATATATATATATATATATATATATATATATATATATATATATACTATATATATATATATATATATATATATATATATATATATATAATATATATATATATATATATATATATATATATATATATATATATATATATATATATATATATAATATATAATATTTACACACACACATATATATATATATATATATATATATATATATATATATATATATATATATATATATATATATATATATATATACATATATATGTGTGCATTTTTATACATATATGTTTTTATGTATACGTATCAAGTATATAAGAATTTATGTCCATATGTAGGTATACATGTTAACCGAGAACAGCATAAGAGAAAGGAGAGAGAAGGGAAGACGAAGAGAAATGAAACAGCCATCTGTTTTAGAGGTCATTAGCATCATGTTCAGCTTCTGTGGCCATGAAACAGTATATCGATATTTCGGAAATCCATAAGATTGTATAATGCATTTTTTTTTTTTTTTTTTTTTTTTTAATACTGAATATCGGATAAAGCGAAGGAAAAGAATGGAAAGGCTTAACTTGACTGTAAATCATAGAATTTTTGTGGTTGTTACAGCAACTATGATAAGAATTATGATGACCTCGTTACACTATCATATTATGATAATGGTAATAATGTTGATAATGATAATTGTAATTATAATGATGATATAAGTAACAGTGATAACAAACAAATATTATAATATTCATCCTTGTCCTTTTCGTCATTAGGTTAATAACGATAATGATGATAAAAAGAAGAATAAAAATAAGAATGATTATTATCGTCGTAATAATTGTTATTATAATTCTTATAATTGTTATTATAATTCTTATAATTGTTATTATAATTGTCATTATTATAATGACTGATAATTGTAATGATAAAGAAAATATTGATGCTAGTAATAATAATTATAACAATAATAATGATGTTAACAATGCATACGAATAATAAGAAATAAAAGCACAAATAACGATAATATTAATAACGAAAATAATAATAGCAATAATAACAACAATTGTATTAGTGAAAATTGCAATAATAATGGTGATGATAAAAATATGATAATAATGATAATAACGATGATATTGATGATATTTTTATTATTATCATTATCATTATTTTCATTGTTGCTGTTGTGAATTGTTATGATAATGATAAAATAATTATGATTATCATAATAATAGTAGTAATAATAATAATAATAGCGACAGTAAAAATAGTAATTACATCAATGACAATAAAAGAAATATAACGATGATAATAATAAAAAGAATGTTTATAGTAATAATAAAACAATGATAATAATGGAAATAAAAATTAATATGATTATATTATAAATATTATAATAAAACAGGATAACGATAACAGATGGTATTAATATATACAACAATATGGAAAAAAATAATGAAAGCGATAATAATGATAATAAATGATAATAGTGATGATGACAATAATAAGCACAATACTAAAAATAATGATGATTATTGTAATAATACTACTAACAATAATGATATTAAACATAACAAGGATAATAATAATGATGATAATGAGGATAATAATAGTAATAATACAAAATCATGAAAATAATGATAATAATAATGATAAGAATATTAATTAACTTAAAATGATAATATCGATAAAAGTAGCAATCATAAAAACTATATCACAAATA
>NW_020870664.1:267500-272500 GCF_003789085.1 Penaeus vannamei | reverse complement strand
TTTCGAGACTGCGCACTTCGCGGAACATTGCGGACAACAATGCAATAACCACATAATCGGAACATTACTGCAGGGTTTTTACATACGTATTTAAATGCACTAATGCCCGTAATTATGTGTGTGGTGTGTATTGATTATATATATATATATATATAATATTATATATATATATATATATATAATATATATAATATATAATATACTATATGTTATTATGTATATGTTAAGATGTATATATATAAATTATATATATTACATATATTTATATTTTATAGATTATATACATATATATACATATACATACATACATATATATATATATATATATTATATATATATATATATATATATATATATATATATATATGTATAATATATACTATCATTTATATTATATATATAGTATGTATACATATGTATACATGTATGTATGTTTATATATATAATATATTATATTTATTATATATATATTATATATATATATATATATATATATATATTATATATATTTCAACACACACACACACACACATATATATGAAACATATACATATTTAAATTTCGTACATATATAATAATATAATATATATGTTTTATATATATATACATATGTATGATACATATATATACATATATGTATTCATTGTATGGATATATAAAAAGATTGATAGATATAGATAAATAATAAATACAATATAATATACATATATGTACATACACACACACACACACACCACACACACACACACACACAGCACACACACATATATATATATATATATATATAATATATATACTATATATATATATATTATATACTAATATCATAAAAAACGTATTTTGTGCGTGTCACAAAAAATGAAAAATGAAATGTTGCAATTTTAAAGCAGGTCTGGATGAATGGAACCGAGAGCTGTGTCGAGTTCAAAACCGAAAATTCGGGGGAAAGTTTAGAAAATCCTTGATTTTACACGAGACAAAAATCCAAAGAAGAAGAAAAGAAAAGAAAAAAAAAACAAAAATACGGGGATCTGCTGCTGGTCTTGAGACTCTCCCACGCAGACAACGGTAAATGGGACTCTCTTTACTGCTGGTTCTTCTTCGGGGTCATTCTCTTCTTCTCTCCTTTGCTTTCGTCTATTTTCATCGTGTGATTCAATCCGATTTAATCGATACATAATTAATATTGAGATAGTAATTCGCTTCATATACTCTTTCTCGTGTTGGGGTCTGTCACGTAGTAACATACATTACAACACAAACACAACACACACACACAACACACACATACAACACACACAAACACACCACACAATACACACACACACACAAACATGCACATAAACACAACAACACACATACGACACGCACACACAAACAAAAAACCGAAAACAACGATAGAGAGGAAGGAAGAGAAAGGGGAGGGAGTGGGGGAAAGGAAAAGACAGACAGCCGACAAACAACAGACAGATCATTATCATCATCATTCGCCTCGACTAAACACTCCGTCCTTCCTTTCGCCTGCAACATAAAGATCATCTGACCTCTCACAAATTTCCCCTTCTCTCTCTCCCTCTCTCGCTCGTCTCTTTCTTTCCTCCTCCTCCTTCGCGACTCAACATAAGGGCCCCTTTTCCATCCCCTGACAATCAAATTTCCCCTTCCTCTCTCTCTCTTTCTTTCTTCTCCTCCTTCCGACTCAACATAAGCTCATCTGACAATCAAATTTCGCGCCCTCTCTCTCGCCCTCTCTCTTTCTTCTCCTCCTTCCACCTTTCCCCAAAATCTCCCCAGCATCTCAATGTCCCGGATGGATTATCCTATTTACCGACAAACATGGCAAAGCATCTCGGTGGAGTTGTCAGTCAACCATATAACCCGGGCGACTTACCATGGCTGAAGGGATTCGACTCCATCAGCTGAATATGATAGTCCTGGAAAACAGGAGGATGATTAACTTTTCACCTCCTCTTTCAAATATTTGCTCGCACTCAGAATGCAAATAAATAATGAATAAAGTATAGGGCTGAGAAAGTAATCTGTAACTGGATTCTCTCTCTTTTTTTTTTTTTTTTTTTTTTTTTATATAAAGCCTGAGGGAACATCTTTTGAGGAGAAGTGTGAGTTGCTCTATATAATGGAAACGGTTTGGAATTTTTTCGTTCTCTTTCAAATATTTTTTTTCTAGTTTAAAGAGAGAGATTAGAGAGAGAGAGAGAAGAGAGAGAGAGAGAGAGAGAGAGAGAGAGGAGAGAGAGAGAGAGAAGAGAGAGAGAGAAGAGAAGAGGAAGAGAGGGGAAGAGAGGAGAGTGAGAGAGAGAGGAGAGAGGAGAGAGAGAGAGAGAGCAGAGAGAGAGAGAGAGAGAGAGACGAGAGAGAGAGAGAGAGAGAGAGAGAGAGAGGAGAGAGAGAGAGAGAGAGAGAGAGAGGAAGGAGCAAGAGAGAAGAGAGAGAGAGAAGAGAGAGAGAGAGGGCTAAGAGAGAGGGCCAGAGAGAACAGACACAGTAAAGAGAGAGTAATGAATAAGAGTAATAATTTGCATTTGTATGTATTTACAATGGTCAGGAGTACACCAAAAAAATTAATTTTACCATATAGATGGAGTTAAATACATACATGCATAATATATAGTAATACATATATATCAGTATATATACATATAATATATATATATATAATATATATATATTATATATATATATATATATATATATATATATAAGAATTATATATATATATATTTATATATATATATATATATTATACAAATATATATATAAATAATATTATATAATATATAATATAAATATATATATACATATATAATATATATATATATATATATATATATATATATATATAATATAGGCCCTTGTTTACGCAATTAAAACTTTTTCCTCAATTTTTTCATTTCAGTAATTGAGTTCGCAGCAATGAGATTTAAGCAGCCGAGGTGCCGGGTAACGGGACTAGACAAGTGACGTGAAAATCCTTCAGTATTAATGAAGGTGTTAAAGCGGGGGATGAAACGGCTTATGGTGGAATGAGGTTCTGTTCAGAGAGGGAGGGAGGTTGAGAGAGAGAGAGGGAGAGGGAGAGAGGGGAGAGAGGAAAGAGGGAGATGGAAGGAGAGGGAAAGGGGTAGAGAGAGGAGAGAGAGGGAGAGAGAGGAGAGAGAGAGAGAGAGAGAGAGAGAGAAGAGAGAGAGAGAGAGAGAGAGAGAGAGAGAGGAGAGAGAGAGAGAGAAAGAGAAAGAAAGAAAGAAGAAAGAAAGAAGAAAGAAAGAAAGAGAAAGAAAGAGAGAAAGAGCGAGAAAGAGAGAGAACGAGAGAGAGAGAGAGAGAGAGAGAGAGAGAGAGAGAGAGAGAGAGAGAGAGAGAGAGAGAGAGAGAGAGAGAGAGAGAGAGAGAGAGAGAGAGAGAGAGAGAGAGAGAGAGAGAGAGAGAGGAGAGAGAGGAGAGAGAGAGAGAGAGAGAGAGAGAGAGAGAGAGAGAGAGAGAGAGAGAGAGAGAGAGAGAGAGAGAGAGAGAGAGAGAGAGAGAGAGAGAGAGAGAGAAGAGAGAAGAGAGAGAGAGAGATAGGCGGTGGCGAGGGGATAATTAACCAGACAAAAACTCAAACTCACAAACACACAATACAAATAATGAATATGATAACAAACAACAACACACAAAACGAAAATAAAAAAAAAAATTAAAATGCACATCTTTACCAGACCTCGATAAACGCAATATATGCCAGTGTATCAAAGGTCTTTTTTGTGACTAATCCTTTAATACTCAGTTCTGTTACCGAATTCTAGTGTACTTCCCTATGTACTCATATTATTTATATTCGATACCTCGATAAACTTGCAATTATGCCTATCAAATTTTTAAAAAATGTATCAAAGACCTTTTTTGTGACTAATCCTTTCATACCCCGTTCAGCTACCGAATTCTAGTGTACTTTCCTATGTACTCATATCATTTACATTACAAACTTCCGTGTATTCATGCTAATAAACCAATCAACTAAGCAATAGACTATGGTAGCGCTTGGTTACCCAATTATGAATGAAGTTACTGATCTTTGGCATTAGTACACAAGGAGACCCATGTTCGACCTTCATAGTATAACGGCATTCGGTACTGCTGGACATATTATCGATGTTATTTTCATTGTTTTTCTTTATTATTATTAAGCTGGAAAACGTGTATGTATCCATATACGTTTCATTTTACTTTTTTATTATTACTATATATATAACTATTTAAGTATCTTCTGTTATGGAGATGGTGGTTGGTGTTTGCGTTTTTAACAGTCTATATCTAGTTTTATTAATCTTATTGCAGGGATGATTACTATAATGAAGTGTGGGCATCGATCCCCAAACCTCTGTACTTATCCTAAAAAAAAAAAAAAAAAAAAAAAAAAAAAATGGATCAGACATAACTTTTTACTGATTCTTCGTTGTCGGCTAAAAATATCGGGGAAGATACACTGGAAGGTCAGAAGTCCGGACAGCACACACACACACACACAGACACACAGACACACACACTCTCTCTCTCTCTCTCTCTCTCTCTCTCTCTCTCTCTCTCTCTCTCTCTCTCTCTCTCTCTCTCTCTCTCTCTCTCTCTCTCACTCTCACTCAAACAAAAACACATACATCAGCAAACTAACAAAAACACTTAAACCACATACATAAATATGCTAGGACATATTTCTTTAAAAGTTCCAGAAAAAGGTGTTGTATATCGTCTCTGCGTACGATTTAACTAATCAAAGTCTATTTAAACCTGTCATTCAACCGTTAGTCAGCGTTGTGTGAAGACTGTAAAGAAAATAAAAGATTTCAAATGAGAGCTTGTGTCAAGTTTCTGACAAAATTGAAACAAAAATACAAAAAGAAAAGATTTAAAGTCTGCAACGTGATTCTATTCCATCTCAAATGTCTAACCTTGATAGAAACTTGAGATGGATAAAAGTTTTAATATAGTAAGGACGCCATCAGAGA
>NW_020870664.1:255000-262500 GCF_003789085.1 Penaeus vannamei | reverse complement strand
TCTACCATAATGATTGATTGATGATTTATATTCATGTGCCGCGTCAAAAGCTAAGGTCATTAGCGGCGAATACATTGTGGGATTTAGATGTTGTAATGTAAAAAAAAAATAATAATAATAAATAAAATCTATCGGAAACGCACAGTTAGGTGTTTCCTCTACCTCTACTTTAATATCTAATCGGTTCTGTAAACCGTATCAGTTCGTTATAGCGATCATTTAAATGACTCTTTTTGATACAGCTATATACGAATTATCAACACATACATCACAATACAATCACATTTAGCATAAATTGCTTTCGGGAGTACAGGCTGGAGCCACGCCGTCCCTTTGTGCACCGCGCGAAGCCAAATATAACCTGTACAGTTTTTTTTCAGAATGCATACGTACAAGCACACAAAGGACTCAAGCATTAGGAGGAAAAGTCACTACTGCTTTCCTGGGGCGGGCAGCTTGGAGTGCCCGTTATGGCAGCTTGTTTATTTTAGCTGTTTCTGTCATAAAGTAAACACGGATGAAGATGTCATGCTCAAGGGTTGGAGGTCCTTCACCCCTCTACATATTTCTTTTTTTTAAGCATTTAGATTAGTTTACCTTGACGTCATAATCTACACAGTTATGGTCCTGATCTCAGTGAGGTCTGGCATTTATATGGGCAGCTGGATGTATATGGTCGTTTAGGCTTTATGCAGAAAGTATGCTATCAGCACTGATAGCAACTATCACTTACTTGGAATTATTATCAAAGAAAAACATACGAATCAAATATCTATTTTACATAAGCGTGCTCTTAATTTCTCTCTCTCTCTCTCTCTCTCTCTCTCCTCTCTCTCTCTCTCTCTCTCTCTCTCTCTCTCTCTCTCTCTCTCTCTCTCTCTCTCTCTCTCTCACCCACACACACACACAGACACACACAAGTGTGTGTGTGTGTGTGTTTGTGTCGTGCGTACATGTGTGTTTGCGTGCGTGCATTAGTGTTTATAATTATGATGATACTGTATTTTTAGACGCATATATTTTTACTGTAAATAAGATGAACCGAGAGCGCATTAAACGTTTAGGTCATAAGCTTCCTAAGCATTACAAAAAGATCTCTAGAAAAAAAGGTATATTGAAACTATTGTAAAGGATTATTTTATTACTTTTTTTCTATAATCAGTAGAAAAAAACGTTATATGTACAGTCTTTAATAACATTATATAAAAGCATTTTATATTACTGAACTATTCAAAGCACATGAGCTGCTATGATTCATAAAAAAAAATCTCTCTAAGTGTTCAGAATTACATTTGAAAAAGTATAGTAAAGATTATCTTCTGTTTTATCCCCATGTTTGTTTTTCTCCCTGTTGAAGGATAAAAATGATAAAAATTATCCCTTTTCCTAAACAAATTATGTAACGATAATTCCAGTATAGCGAATGGTTAAAAAAGAGAAAAGCGGAAGTAATTCTCTCGACTTACAATAATTTACATCACTTTTGATATCACACACACTCACACACACACACACACACACACACACACACACACACACACACACACACACACACACACACACACACACACACACACACACACACACACACACAACACACACACACATTGAAATTATGATAATAATGAATGATAATGATACTGATAACAAAATAACAATGATAATAAATAATATAATTAATAATAATAATAATATTAATAATAATAATAAACAAAAACAACAATAATAAATAATTACTATTATTATCATGATTGCTTTTGTTGTTGCTATTCTTCATGTTGTTATTGTTGTTTTTTTTTTTTTCATTACCATTCTTATTCTTAATATTACTATTATCATTAACGTTATAAGTATATTATCATCATTATTATCAGTATCATTATTATCATTTTCACCGTTATTAGGATTATTATGAGCATAATTATAATTGATTTTACTTTTTTTTTTGTGTGTGTTGTGTGTGTGTGTGTGTGTGTGCGTGTGTGTGTGTGTGTGTGTGTGTGTGTGTGTGTGTGTGTGTGTGTGTGTGTGTGTGAGGGAGGTCTGGACTCTGGGGACACATCTGTTATATATAGATTATCGAAAGCTTGTTCTTCATTTTGATGTATGCTTCTCCTACAATCGTTCTTTTCTCCTACATTCGTTCTTTTCATTGTGAAAGACGCAAATGAATATCTATTTCAGAATGAGAAAACGTGCATTGGAAACATAATGTGTATATATAGATGTCGCTGCTCGATTGACTTCACTGGACATAAAATAAAAACACGTTGTTTATACCCATTGTGTTTTGATATCACTGGTTTTCGTCAATATTTTTTCTTCTATTTTTACTGTATTTCTGCCTCACTTTTCAATTAATTATTTTCTGAGAGTTGCAAGGTTTATTTTCCCTAGTCTTATGCCATCCAATTTCCTCAGTTAAAAAAATATCGCCCTACTTTCTCGATTAAATGCACGTCACCTATTTTCTCAGTTGAAATAGAGTCACCCCCTTTTTCAAATTTCCTCCAATGTTCAATCTTCATCTCCCTCAGTGTTCGGTTTTCATTTCCTTTGTGCCTCACGCCCCTTAATTAAAGTTGGTACCCATCTAGTACCTGCTCTTTGGACTTGTTACAATTCATCTACGTTCTCCTTTAAGTGGGAACGTCGATATGACGGCAGCGCACTCTATACTAGGCCTTATGATGCTTGTGTTTATGATGCCTACGTTCAACATGTCCTCTTCTTGTTTCCGATCAGTGATAGATACCGCCATCATCATCATTGTTAGTTATTATTATTAACAATATTATTGTCGATACATTACTATTATCATTATCATTACTCATTATTATTACTATTATCATTTTTATCATTGCTATTATCATGTTATATCATTGTTGTTGTTGTTTTATTGCTATTTTTATTATTATTATTATTACTATTATTGTCATTATTATTATTATTATTATTATTATTTACTACTGTTATCGTTATTATTAGCATTATCGGAATGAGTTGTCAGATAAAGCAATACCCACTTGTAATGTAGGTCTGTGAATGCACATTCTACAATTCGATGGTTCAATTTTCAAAACAACTTCTACGATAACCACTCAATCAACTACTCGTTTTATTGCATTTAACAGTAATCAAGTTTTGATCACGTGACTAATCGACTCCTGGCTAAGCAAGCAACATCTACAAAGTTTTGAAAAAAATAACCATGATTTTATAATTCCATACACCACTTCGTTGAATCAAATCAAATTATTACACACACACACACACACACACACACACACACACACACACACACACACACACACACACACACACACACACACACACACACACACACACACTTAGCTAGCGTAACTAATATTTACTCATTTTCTTCAACATCATCTATGTCTATTTATTTTGGCACTTCTATACTCAGCCCTTCACTTGAACTCTGTATTTACTGAACAATTACTAGCCTAAGTAAAAGACCTTGAATATTAATTACCGCAATATTTACGCGAATATTTGCCATGAATATAATCAACATAGAAATGCACAACGTTGAGACACATCTTATCGGAATATTTTACCACGAAAAATGACTCTATAATCATTATGCAGCATCATTAATCCGTTAATTACTTTGACTATTAACATATTAACCAAACAATTTCATCAGTGTAAAAAGATGATTGTAAAGCGCCTGGAACACAGGGACGATCCCCTGGAATTAAGGGTTTGTAATCATATCACCATTATTATTATGGTTAACATTGCTATGGTAATAATTATAATGAAAATATTAATTATTGATATGATGAGAATGATGAATATGATGGTGATGATGATGATGATAAGGATATTTATATTGATAATGATACTAGTTAATGATGATGAGAATGAGGATGGTGATGGTGGTAATGAAGATTATCGTTAATGTTATTGTTATCATTATTATTGCTATTATTATTATTTAGTGTCATTATATTTATTTTTCTTATCAACATCATTATTATCAATATCCTTACTACTGCCATTATGGTCATCAACATTATGATCATGATTGTGATTATGACAATTATTATAATCATCATTATCATTATTATGACTATTATCAACATGATTATCATTACTAATTTTATTATCATCAGTAGAAGCAGCAGTAACATCATGATCATCATTTTTATTAGTATTATCATTATCACTATCATATTTATTATTATTGTTATCACCAAAATATTCTCACCAAAGTAATCATCAACATTACAATCATTATCATCACTCTATTCTATTACGATTATCTTTATCAATACTGAGTAGCTGAAAAGGCAAGGATGCAATGGAAAATCAATTTGCTAATTGCAAGCTTCTGTATAACTAAGAAAATTAATTAAATCATTGCGTAACTACAGAAATTAATTAGCTATATAATGATTAAGTAATGATGGTACCATTCCTCATCTCGAACTCATTTCCTAAATGGTTTCATGAATTTGCTGCTCATTTAGAAACCTTCATGAACCCGCTCACGTGGAAACCTTGAAACCGGACTTCGAAACCATGAAACTGCTCACTTTAAAAGCTCCATGAAACCGAATATTTTGAAACCTTCTTGAGACCACTCACTTGATAAACTTCAAGAAACCGTTTACTTGGAAACATTCGTGAAACCGCATTTAGAAACCATGAAACCTCTTAGAAACCTTCATTAAAACAGCTCACTTAGAAACCTTCATGAAACAACTCACTTTATAGCATACCACGTGGTGAGTGGGCCATGCCTTCGACACACAGCCCCACGCCATCGCTTGCGCCCGCTGGTCAGATCTAAGCTGACCCAACTTGACCTCTCCCCCCCCAAAAAAAAAAAAAAAGAAAAAGAAATTCACCACAAAACAGAACAAATGCAAAAACAAAACCCTGGATTATTTCACCAAGATTTAAGCCATTCCTTTATATCAAGTTATATTTCTTAACTTGTGACAGGATTGTGTTCTATTCGACTCGTATGATCACTTTGAACAATAAACGTGAAGCCGTTTAAATAGTATCACTTCTACCCACCAGTATCTATCTGGGAGGTTATATATATAGCCTTTATACACTTAGAAACCTTCATGACACCGCTCACTTAGAAGCCTTCATGAAACCACCCACTTATAAACATTAATTCACAATCACTGAACTCGGTGAATAAGCGACCAGGTAGTTCCCACGTGTCGCTGGATTTGAAAGTAGTGAATACCCGTGAAAAGAAATTAAATACAAAGAGGATTTCCTTCTTAATTATTAGATATACATCCCACACAAACTCTGGGTGTATATATTTCACCTTCTGTTCTTTAATATATTTTTTTTATTTATTCATGTGTGTGTTGTGTGTGTGTGTGTGTGGTGTGTGTGTGTGTGTGTGTGTGTGTGTGTGTGTGTGTGTGTGTGTGTGTGTAGTGTGTGTTTTGTAATTTATGTGATGTGTCGATGTGTGTTTGCTGAACGTAATTATCAGTTTGTTACGATGGTAATGATTTTGTACAAATTTGATTGATTGTGATTATTGATGATTGTAAGGTTAGCAGGGTCGAAAACGTTTGGGGAATTGAAAAATTTATATATAAAATTAAAAAACTTTTAGAAATATAGTAATAAAGGGTATCAAAAAATAAACAAACAATATCAAATATCATATTGAAATTTAATCCATAAATGATACTGATATACTTTTACAGTTACAAACACGTGCCATCGTTTCTTTCCCGGGAAGAAATGAGGTCAATCCATCACAATCACAAACATTTCCTCCCAGTTTGTGATTGTGATTGTCATCCCAGTCCTCCGCCACACCGAACAAACACCTCACTAACGAAATCACCGAAAGGAAGACAAGTACAAAGAAGAGATAAATCAATAACAATCTCTCTTTGTGTTCCTTTATACTGTCTGTTTCCCTTCAAAAAACACTCGCCTTCTCTCAAAGCAATACTGAAGGGTCTCTGTCGTTTGATTACTCAGAGAGCTCTTCGATGGTGTAGCAAGGGCCGCCAAAGCACGAAAGACTTATTATTAACGAGCTTATTTCTGTTTTATCGAGAAAGGGGATCGAGTTCAGACTATATCCCGGATGTTCTTGGCAACGGCGATGCAATATTACATTCGATATCGTGTTGCAAAGAATGGGAGGGTTGTCTTTGAAGTCAGGAGAGGGAAGGCAGCCCACGAGACAGACCGGAGATACAAAGGAAGCAAGATGGAATTGATGGAATTGGACACTTGGGTCGCCTCTTTTTGCCCGAACCAAAATTTGGGGTCGGTCGTGAAAGAGAAAAAGAAAGAAGAAAAAGGAATCACGACCCTAAACAATATCCTTTCTCATAATATTATCTTTTCTTACTCTTTCCCATAATTAACACGGGGACTTAATGAATTAATAATAAACATAAATAAATTTGCAAAAATGGGAGTAAAACCAGGGCGCATTAGACTAGATATCATAAACATCAATTATTTTCAAAATAATACACATAACGATGCATCGTTCGAAATACCAACCAACCGACTAGCTAATTTAGTACTTTAAAACAAACATTAATAGAAAAAAAAGAGATAGAGAAGATAAAAAAGGAAAGTCAACGCAGGAATTCGAGAGCTTCACTGGTGCCAGAGGAAAGACAAATTATGAAAATTTTTAGATGTTTATTTCTTTAAGAAGTAATTTTGCTTATTTGAGACTGTAGTTGTCTTGACGTAATCCAGGTAATAGAGAAAATGATAAAAGGCTTTCTTTTCTAGTCCTTGATTGTTAACCTTGAAGCCTACCTCCTTACTAGCCACTTCCGAATCAATCACAGTGAGGTCAAATTAGCATCATTGCGGCCACAGAAAGGTCCTTGATGGCTCTTTTTCTTCTCTTTTCGTTTCTTTATTTCTTTTTTTTGTTATCCTTTATCTTGTCTTTTTCTCTTCTCTTCTTTTCAGTTCTCATTCTTTTTTTTTTCTTTTTCTTTTTATAGTTTTTTCAGTTTCTCCTTTTTTTTTTTTTTTTTTTTTTTTTTTTTTTTTTTTTTTTTTTTTCCTCTCAAAGGACAAGCCATAAGCTGAGCAGGAGACATTGCAACATAAATCCTTTTACTTCCCTGACGCTTAATAATATACACGACACAGTTCAGTTACCATGAAGATACTGCATGGAAACTGAATCTATATTTGCAGATACAGAATGATGTGTATGGGTAGTGAAGGAAAACTTTTTCTCGGTCATGAAAGAGATGGATCAGAAATAGAAATCGTAGTGGTGGACGATATATTGTAAGGGAGAAATGCGAGAGGATTTTATCGAGTGTGAGAGCGTAATTCATTTCATTTAAAAGTACAGTGTAGATCTACCATAATAATTAATATATATATATATATATAATATATATAAGATATAGATATATATTATATATATTAATATATATATAGATATATAAAATAAATATATATATATATATATAAATATATATAATATATATT
>NW_020870664.1:245000-247500 GCF_003789085.1 Penaeus vannamei | reverse complement strand
TATAAATAGGCTTATGAAGTCAAATACGGTTCATTATATCGAGGTCCGGGCTAAACACGCAGGCCAACCTTCGTTAGACATACGTTCTATTTTAATAAATTATCAAGGAGAAGGAATATTGCTACAGAGCGGAAACTGTAATGAAACTGCTCGCCTCATAAATATGATCGACGGGAGAAGCTTGTCCAAATGATTTCTTTTTTCATTAGCTTGGCGCAAGGAAGTCGTCCTCTGCATCTGGAATGTAGGCATGCGGTCTTCAGGGAATGGTCGAGATAATGACGATGGTATGAACAAGGAATGCCATAAAGTTTTTTTTCTCTCTCTCTTTCTTAAAAAAAAAGCCTTTTTGTCGGATGGGTAATTTGGTAGAAAAGTGACATATATTTGAGTATATGATCTAATTCCTTTTCAATATATCAACTAACAGGACACTACTCCAGGCAAGGGCCGGGCAGAGAGACATCTACTTTGGTCATGGTTGACAAGTACAAGCAACCGACTAAGACATATTATTACTATAGGTTTTGTTTTTTTGGGTCTCCAGTGGTGAGATACAAGTCACCACTTGAGGAGGTGACTGTGTTTCGGCATTTTTCTTTCCGTAAATAAAGCGAGAGTGAGGAAATGTATTTTATTTTCAACCCAGATTGGCAATTCCATAAGTAACCACCTATCAATCCTTCACAATATATATATATATATATATATATATATATATATATATATATATATATATATGTATATATATATATTGTGAAGGATTGATAGGTGAAGTTCCTGTTCAGACAAAAACCGAAATGGATCAGTTTCGGTTTTTGTATGAAGAGGAACTTGTGAAGTGTTCGAAACGTCATGCTTTTCAATTCTCATTGTGGCTAGTTTCATTTTCACTTTTGTGTACACGTTAATGTGTGTTAGTGCTTATGTTCATATATATATATATATATATATATATATATATATATATATATTATATATATATATATATATATATATATATATATATATATATATATATATATATATTATATATATATATTATGCATAAGAATCTAAATACTAACGTCGCAACGAAGATCATCATCAATGACTCAACACAAACAGAATGTACTTCTTGGTCCAAATTTAAAAGTAGCAAAATCCACTTCTTGGTTCAGAAAGTAATAAAATCCAGACATTTCTGGCGTGCTTACCCCATTTTCAATATCAAACTGTAAATATCCTTCAGATATTAAAATTGCATATGAAATGAGATAAGATAGAAATATCATACAAGCAATAAATTGACAAAATATAAAATTACTTCGGCTGGATTAAGAACAACGGAATGAACAAGACATATGCAATACACGTCATGTAAATTATTTGAATAATAATGCTAAACTTATGAAAAAAAACAGGAGATCACTCATCACATCATAAATAAGGTAAGGTCAATATAAATTACCACAGACAATATATATAAAATAGTCTAAGTGAAATAACTATACAAAATGCAACATAAACTTTTCGATAGGATCACTAACTGCTGAATACTATTGTGTTTATAATTCTTATAACATACATCCACATGTATGGAACTCATAAAGCATAATATTTATTATTTATTATTTTTAATATGATCATTATTATTATTTAATTGCAAAGGAGATATTTATTGATAGATTTTCACTGTTTTATATATCCTAGCATTTTATTCCCACAAGGTATTCGCCGCTAATGGCCTAAGCTGTTGACGTGGTAGACAATTTTAGATAACTAATTATGTCTGGATCTCCTATATATTACCATAACGTTTTTAAATCTGATTTCTACCTGCACAGGGCCTACATATCGAGTACCTACGAAATGAAAACTTGTACAAAAATATATCTCTTTTTCCATAAAGATATTGATTTGAGAAGTTGGTAAAAAAAAAAAAAAAAAAAAAAAAAAAAAAAAAAAAAAAAAACCTATAATTTGAACGATTTTATTAGTTCTTTTTTTTTTTTTTGTCAGATTTGAATTGATTAATGTGCATGTCTCTTTGGTTTCTTGTCATATTAGATACTTGAATGACAGATACTTAACTGACAGATACTTCATTTTGTAGAAAACTGAAAAATAAGCAATTTGATACGTACCAATAACTGTTAATGCACCAGATAATTATATATAACCAATAAATTACACGTATGTCGGTATATCGTTATTTTCAGTGCAGTTTCAATTGCAAGTAATGCAGTTCTAATATGCAGTATTAAAAGATATCAATTTTTTGTTTAGAAATGTATTTTACATTGCTAATGCTAATAATACCTTTGATGATAATGAATTGAGCTGATATTACTTTGTTGAATATAAATTTTTCAGATTCGAGAATGACTACTTAATGTTTTTTTGTTAATTGGTATATATATCCTTCATCTCAGAAGGAAATGTTGAAATATTAATAATAAACACTTATCGTTATTGAAAGCATTGAGAAAAAAACATAAACCATAAATTCAAGCCTACT
>NW_020870664.1:222500-230000 GCF_003789085.1 Penaeus vannamei | reverse complement strand
AATGTCTGTCTTGGCGTATGAATCGAGTCTGTCTTCGTATGTCTGTCTTAAATGTCTGTCTTGCCGTATGAATCGAGTCCTTGCGAATTCTGTCTTAAATGTCTGTCTTATGAATCGAGTCTGTCTTAAATGTCTGTTATGAATCGAGTAAATGTCTGTCTTGCGGTATGAATCGAGTCTGTCTTAAATGTCTGTCTTGCGGTATGAATCGAGTCTGTCTGTCTGTCTTGCCGTATGAATCTCTGTCTTAAATGTCTGTCTTGCCGTAAATGTCTGTCTTGCCGTATGAATCGAGTCTGTCTTAAATGTCTGTCTTGCGGTATGAATCGAGTCTGTCTTAAATGTCTGTCTTGTATGAAATCGAGTCTGTCTTGTCGCGTATGAATCGAGTCTGTCTTAAATGTCTGTCTTGCGTATGAATCGAGTCTGTCTTAAATGTCTGTCTTGCGTATGAATCGAGTCTGTCTTTAATGTCTGTCTTGCGTATGAATCGAGTCTGTCTTAAATCTGTCTTGCCGTATGATCGAGTGTCTTAATGTCTGTCTTGCGGTATGAAGTCTGCTCTTTGTATGAATCGAGTCTGTCTTAAATGTCTGTCTTGCGGTATGAATCGAGTCGTCTTAAATGTCTGTCTTGCGTATGAATCGAGTCTGTCTTAAATGTCTGTCTTGCGGTTTGAATCGAGTCTGTCTTAAATGTCTGTCTTGCCGTATGAATCGAGTCTGTCTTAAAAATGTCTGTCTTTGTATTGAATCTCTGTCTGTCTTATGAATCGAGTCTGTTCGTTGAATCAAGTCTGTCTTAAATGTCTGTCTTGGGTATGAATCGAGTCTGTCTTAAATGTTGTCTTGCCGTATGAATCGAGTCTGTCTTAAATGTCTGTCTTGTCGAGTCTGTCTTAAATGTCTGTCTTGCGTATGAATCGAGTCTGTCCGTATAATCGAGTCTGTCTTAAATGTCTGTCTTGCCGTATGAATCGAGTCTGTCTTAAATGTCTGTCTTGCCGTATGAATCGAGTCTGTCTTGAATGTCTGTCTTGCCGTATGAATCGAGTCTGTCTTAAATGTCTGTCTTAAAGGTATGTCGTCTTCTTAAATGTCTGTCTTGCCGTATGAATCGAGTCAAATGTCTGTCTTATGAATCTCTGTCTAATGTCTGTCTGCTATAATCGAGTCTGTCTATCCCGAGTCTGTCTTAAATGTCTGTCTTGCGGTATGAATCGAGTCTGTCTTAAATGTCTGTCTTAAATGTCTGTCTTGCGGTATGAATCGAGTCTGTCTTAAATGTCTGTCTTGATGAATCGTGTCTGTCTTAAATGTCTGTCTTGCGGTATGAATCGAGTCTGTCTTAAATGTCTGTCTTGCCGTATGAATCGAGTCTGTCTTAAATGTCTGTCTTGCCGTATGAATCGAGTCTGTCTGTCTGTCTTATGAATGTCTTGCGTATGAATCGAGTCTGTCTTAAATGTCTGTCTTGCGTATGAATCGAGTCTGTCTTGTCTGTCTTGCGTATGAATCGAGTCTGTCTTAAAATGTCTGTCTTGCCGTATGAATCGAGTCTGTCTTAAATGTCTGTCTCGAGTCTTAAATGTCTGTCTTGCGTATGAATCGAGTCTGTCTTAAATGTCTGTCTAAATCGAGTCTGTCTTAAATGTCTGTCTTGCGGTATGAATCTCTGTCTTAATGTCTGTTCTTGCCGGTATGAATCGAGTCTGTCTTAAATGTCTGTCTTGCGTATGAATCGAGTCTGTCTTAAATGTCTGTCTTGCGGTATGAATCGAGTCTGTCTTAAATGTCTGTCTTGCCGTATGAATCGAGTCTGTCTTAAATGTCTGTCTTGCAGTATGAATCGAGTCTGTCTTAAATGTCTGTCTTGCGGAATCGAGTCTGTCTTAAATGTCTGTCTTGCCGTATGAATCGAGTCTGTCTTAATGTCTGTCTTGATGATCGAGTCTGTCTTAAATGTCTGTCTGCCGTATGAATCGAGTCTGTCTTAAATGTCTATGAATCGTCTGTCTTAAATGTCTGTCTTGCCGTATGAAATCTGTCTTGTCTGTCTTAAATGTCTGTCTTGCGTATGAAATCTGAGCCTCGAGTCTGTCTTAAATGTCTGTCTTGCGTATGAATCGAGTCTGTCTTAAATGTCTGTCTGTCGAGTCTGTCTTAAATGTCTGTCTTGCCGTATGAATCGAGTCTGTCTTAAATGTCTGTCTTGCGTATGAATCGAGTCTGTCTTAAATGTCTGTCTTGCGTATGAATCGAGTCTGTCTTAAATGTCTGTCTTGCCGGATTGAAGTCGAATCTCTTAAAATGTCTGTCTTGCCGTATGAATCGAGTCGTATGAATCGAGTCTGTCTTGTCGAATCGAGTCTGTCTTAAATGTCTGTCTTGCGGTAGAATCGAGTCTGTCTTAAATGTCTGTCTTGCGGTATGAATCGAGTCTGTCCTGTCTTGTCTCTTAAATGTCTGTCTTATGAGAGTCTGTCTTAAATGTCTGTCTTGCCGTATGAATCGAGTCTGTCTTAATGTCTGTCTTGCCGTATGAATCGAGTCTGTGAAATGTCTGTCTTGTATGAATCGAGTCTGTCTTAAATGTCTGTCTTGCGTATGAATCGAGTCTGTCTTAAATGTCTGTCTTGCCGTATGAATCGAGTCTGTCTTAAATGTCTGTCTTGTATGAATCGAGTCTGTCTTAAATGCTTGCGTATGAGAGTCTGTCTTAAATGTCTGTCTTGCGGTATGAATCGAGTCTCTGTCTTATGAATCGATCTGTCTTAAATGTCTGTCTTGCCGTATGAATCGAGTCTGTCTTAAATGTCTGTCTTGCCGTATGAATCGAGTCTGTCTTAAATGTCTGTCTTGCCGTATGAATCGAGTCTGTCTTAAATGTCTGTCTTGCGTTATGAATCGAGTCTGTCTTAAATGTCTGTCTTGCCGTATGAAATCGAGTCTGTCTTAAATGTCTGTCTTGCGTATGAATCGAGTCTGTCTTAAATGTCTGTCTTGCGGTATGAATCGAGTCTGTCTTAAATGTCTGTCTTGCGTATGAATCGAGTCTGTCTTAAATGTCTGTCTTGCCGTATGAATCGAGTCTGTCTTTAAATGTCTGTCTTGCCGTATGAATCGAGTCTGTCTTAAATGTCTGTCTTGCCGTATGAATCGAGTCTGTCTTAAATGTCTGTCTTGCCGTATGAATCGAGTCCTGTCTTAAATGTCCTGTCTTGCCGTATGAATCGAGTCTGTCTAAATGTCTTGTCTTAAATGTCTGTCTTGCCGTTGAATCGAGTCCTTAAATGTCTGTCTTGCCGTATGAATCGAGTCTGTCTTAAATGTCTGTCTTGCGTATGAATCGAGTCTGTCTTAAATGTCTGTCTTGCGAGTCGTCTTAAATGTCTGTCTTAATCGAGTCTGTCTTAAATGTCGTCTTGAGAATCGAGTCTGTCTTAAATGTCTGTCTTGCGGGTATGAATCGAGTCTGTCTAAATGTCTGTCTTGCCGTATGAATCGAGTCTGTCTTAAATGTCTGTCTTGCCGGTATGAATCGAGTCTGTCTTAAATGTCTGTCTTTATGAATCGAGTCTGTCTTAAATGTCTGTCTTGCGTATGAATCGAGTCTGTCTTAAATGTCTGTCTTGCCGTATGAATCGAGTCTGTCTTAATGTCTGTCTTGCCTATGAATCGAGTCTGTCTTAAATGTCTGTCTTGCCGTATGAATCGAGTCTTAAATGTCTGTCTTGCCGTATGATCGAGTCTGTCTTGTCTGTCTTGAGAGTCGTCGTCTATGAATCGAGTCTGCTTGTCTGTCTTGTATGAATCGATGTCGAGTCTGTCTAAATGTCTGTCTTGCGGTATGAATCGAGTCTGTCTTAAATGTCTGTATCGAGTCTGTCTTAAATGTCTGTCTTGCGTATGAATCGAGTCTGTCTAAATGTCTGTCTTGCCGTATGAATCGAGTCTGTCTTAAATGTCTGTCTTGCCGTATGAATCGAGTCTGTCTTAAATGTCTGTCTTGCCGTATGAATCGAGTCTGTCTTAAATGTCTGTCTTGCGTATGAATCGAGTCTGTCTAAATATAAATCGAGTTCTGTCTTGTCTGTCTTGATGAATCGAGTCTGTCTTAAAAATGAATCGATCTGTCTTGTCTGTCTTATGAATCTCTGTCTGTCTTGCCGTATGAATCGAGTCTGTCTTAAATGTCTGTCTTAAATGTCTGTCTTAAATGTCTGTCTTGCCGTATGAATCGAGTCTGTCTTAAATGTCTGTCTTAATGTCTTGTCTGTCTTGCCGTATGAATCGAGTCTGTCTTAAATGTCTGTCTTGCGGTATGAATCGAGTCTGTCTTAAATGTCTGTCTTGCCGTATGAATCGAGTCTGTCTTAAATGTCTGTCTTGCCGTATGAATCGAGTCTGTCTTAAATGTCTGTCTTGCCGTATGAATCGAGTCTGTCTTAAATGTATGGTCTGTCTCTGTATGAATCGAGTCTGTCTTAAATGTCTGTCTTGCCGTATGAATCGAGTCTGTCTTAAATGTCTGTCTTGCGTATGAATCGAGTCTGTCTTAAATGTCTGTCTTGCCGTATGAATCGAGTCTGTCTAAATGTCTGTCTGCCGTATGAATCGAGTCTGTCTAAATGCTGCTTGCGTATGATCGAGTCTGTCTAAATGTCTGTCTTATGAATCGAGTCTGTCTTAAATGTCTGTCTTGCCGTTATGAATCGAGTCTGTCTTAAATGTCTTGCCGTATGAATCGAGTCTGTCTTAAATGTCTGTATGAATCGAGTCTGTCTTGAATGTCTGTCTTGCCGTATGAATCGAGTCTGTCTTAAATGTCTGTCTTGCCGTATGAATCGAGTCTGTCTTAAATGTCTGTCTTGCGGTATGAATCGAGCTGTCTTAAATGTCTGTCTTGCCGTATGAATCGAGTCTGTCTTAAATGTCTGTCTTGCCGTATGAATCGAGTCTGTCTTAAATGTCTGTCTTGCCGTATGAATCGAGTCTGTCTAAAGTCTGATGAAATCGAGTCTGTCTTGCTGTCTTGAATCGAGTCTGTCTTAAATGTCTGTCTTGCCGTATGAATCGAGTCTGTCTTAAATGTCTGTCTTGCGGTATGAATCGAGTCTGTCTTAAATGTCTGTCTTGCGTATGAATCGAGTCTGTCTTAAATGTCTGTCTTGCTGTGAATCGAGTCTGTCTAAATGTCTGTCTTGCCGTATGAATCGAGTCTGTTTAAATGTCTGTCTTGCCGTAGATCGAAAATGTCTGTCTTGATGAATCGAGTCTTCTTAAATGTCTGTCTGCCGTATGAAAGAGTCTGTCTTAAAATGTCTTGCCGTCTCGTGTCTAAATGTCTGTCTTGCGTTGAATCGAGTTCTGTCTTAAATGTCTGTCTTGCCGTATGAATCGAGTCTGTCTTAAATGTCTGATCTTGCTATGAATCGAGTCTGTCTTAAATGTCTGTCTTGCGTATGAATCGAGTCTGTCTTAATGTCTGTCTTGCGTATGAATCGAGTCTCTTAAATGTCTGTCTTGCGGTCTGTCTAAATGTCTGTCTGCGTATGAATCGAGTCTGTCTAAAATGTCTGTCTTGCGTTATGAATCGAGTCTGTCTTAAATGTCTGTCTTGCCGTATGAATCGAGTCTGTCTTAAATGTCTGTCTTGCCGTATGAATCGAGTCTGTCTTAAATGTCTGTCTTGCGGTATGAATCGAGTCTGTCTTGCGGTATGAATCGAGTCTGTCTTAAATGTCTGTCTTGCCTTTTCGTAGATAGTACTTGGCGTAGAGTTGTAGCTTTAAAGGCTGTTGCGAGCATTGCATTTCTCTTGCGATGAATATTTACGTTGGTATGGGAATAAGGAAGTATTTTTTACTTCTTTTCAGCATTAATTTTTTTCTTTCTTTTCTTCTTTCTTTTCCGAAAGAGGTCCCGATTTTCTGTTTTCCTTGTTTTGAACGTGTTTTTTTTTCTTCTTTTTAACATGGTCCAGAGATTTCATTTTATTCATTTATTTTTTACTTATTTTTATTTTATATCTATTTTTTCGGGGCGGGGGGAGGGGGAAGGGACGTGGCCCCGAGAATATTAATCTCGCCAGCCGCTTTAAAGTAAAAAGAAAAAAAAAAGTAAGAAAAAAAAAAAAAGAAAAAAAAAAAAAAGACGAACCTCTTTAACAATATATGGACGTTATTTCCACTCGCTTTTGTTCCCCCGTCGCGCAGGGGTTTTCTTCCCGTCTTGAGCCGCGGAGTGAAAAGGGGAATCCCCGGCCTTTCATGGGAGATTTTCTTGTTTGGGAGTTTGGGGGGAAAAAATTACAAGCATTCTCCAAGCCTTGACAAGAGAGCAAGCAAGCGGGAAAAGAGTGTGAAATTGCTGGATCTCAAGCAGAGGAAGAAGAGGAGGAGATGAGGTGCTGTGACGGCGGCTGTGAGATGCTGGGGATGTTGCTAGATTTAGAAGCAAGCGTGCATGCCACACGCATAAGGCCAACTCACTCAAGTAATCAATAATTCGTTCACTCACTAACTCACTCTCTTTGTTTTTCGTTTTCTTTTCTTTTCTTTTCTTTTTTTTTTTTCCTTTTTTTTTTTTCTATTTCTTTCTTTCTCTCTCTCTCATCTCTCGTTCTCTTTCTCTCTCTCTCTACATCTCTCATTCTTTCTATCTATCTATCTATCTATCTCCCTACCTCCCTCTCCTCTCTACATCTCTCATTCTCTCTCTCTCTCTCTCTATCTCTTTATCTCTATCTCTCTTTCTTTCTCTCTTTCTCTTTCTCCCTCTCTCCTTTCTCTCTCTCTTAATTACATATACAATCATTGGAACTACCGCCTTCGGGGCGCATGGCTGCATCCTCCCTTCAACTCGACAGGTCTAGCCAATCTTCCCAAGCCACGGCTTTCTAAGACTCTCTCTCTTTCTCTACATATATCTCTCATTTTCTCTCTCTCTACATCTCACTTATTCTCTCCCTCTCTCTCTGTTTCCTTTTCTTTTTTTCTTTTCTTTTCCTAATTAATTCTTTCTTCTTCTTTCTCTCTCTCCCCTGTCTCTTCTCTCTCTTCTCTCTCTCTCTCTCTCTCTCTCTCTCTCTCTCTCTCTCTCTCTCTCTCTCTCTCTCTCTCTCTCTCTCTCTCTCTCTCTCTCTCCTCTCTCTGTCACTCTCTCCTCCCTCCCTCCCTCCCTCCCTCCCTCTCTCTCCTCTCTCTCTCTCTCTCTCTCTCTCCTCTCTCTCTCTCTCTCTCTCTCTCTCTCTCTCTCATTCTCTCTCTCTCTCTCCTCTCTCTCTCTCTCTCTCTCTCTCTCTCTCTCTCTCCTCTCTCCCCCCCTCCCTCTCTCCCTCTCTCTCTCTCTCTCTCTCTCTCTCTACTCTCTCTCTCCTCCTCTCTCTCTCTCTCTCTCTCTCTCTCTCTCTCTCTCTCTCTCTCTCTTCTCTCTCTGTCTCTCTCTCCCTCCCTCTCTCTCTCTCTCTCTCTCTCTCTCTCTCTCTCTCTCTCTCCCT
>NW_020870664.1:212500-215000 GCF_003789085.1 Penaeus vannamei | reverse complement strand
AAAAGAAAAGAAAAGAAAATGAAAGGTCTTAAAACACTTATTAAGTGTTTCTCTCCCTTTTCCATTGATATTATTTTTTGTCTATCATTTGTCCCTCATTCTGGAACCCATCTCCAGATTCCGATTTATTCTCTCCACTTTCTGACATGCCACTTATCCCTCCAGCCTTAAGACGCTCGCTAAAAGAAGTAAGAAGAAGGAACATGGTGAAGGGAGTCTCCGCGATGGAAAATTATTTTTATGTCTCGGAAAAAAAATCCATTTAATCTGTCTAAAGTCGAGGATTATTTCGTAGGATAATACATGCTTGGGACATGTTTCATCACCGAATACGGTAGGCTTGAACCTAATTTTTTGATTGAAGAAATTTCGATATGATAAACAACTCTAAAATATCTTTTGACGCGTAAATAATAACGGCGAGAAAAAGACAATAATGAAGTCAACTGCTACATTTGAACGTTAGAAATATTACATTTTATTTAAGTTCTAATAGAAGCTCTGTTCTTGTTTTTATTTTTTAATCTTTTTTTTTTGTTATTATTATTTTATTGTTTTCCATGAACAAAAATGATAAGACAAGGCTCTAGATAGCAAATACATCTGATCTTTTCATTATTTCTTTATTTTCTTATATGACAAGACAGAGGACTCGGCTTATCTCAAGAAATGATGAGCGAATTCATCAAGGTAGTCGACATAAGAAGCTTGGAAAGATTGACACACTAAATATTACTTTCCACTGATCTATTATAAGCTTGTCGACTACCTTGATGAACTCATCACTGATGTATTATAAGCTTGTTCGACTTAAGACCGAGAAGTATATTGCTGGAACTGTGATTGCGCTGTGCTGTGGTGGTGCTGTGTGTCCTGCCTGCCTCTGTGTGTGTTGTGTGGTGTGTGCACCCTAGATAGTGTGTGTTAGTTGTGTATATCATTTTAAAAATTACAAAACCACACACTGACAAGCAAGGCGCACACACACACAACACACACCACAGTGAATTATATTACTACATAAGTTATATACTATATTTATATATATATATATATATTATATATTATACTATACTCATATTATATTATATATGTGTGTGTGTGTTGTGATGTGTGTGTGTGTGTGTGTGTGTGTGTGTGTGTGATGCGTCGTCTCACTGTGTGTTGTGTTGTGTGGTGTGTGCATGTGTGTAAGTGCGTTGTTTATATGCAATGATTAAAAAAAGTAAAAAAAAGAAAGATGAAAGAGGTGTCGCTATGGTGCGCAATAACAAAGGATATTATAGGGGCATAGTTTATGAGGAACATGAGACAAAAGTAACATCTGAAGTACAGTTATTGAGGCAAATTAACCGCCCCTCAGACGATTTATTAACGAGCGGAGTGCACATACCAATATAAGGAGCTTATTTTGTCCCACTAAAGAGGTTTTCGTCCAATCTCCAATGATGTTGTTATAGAATTAAACATAATGTGACTTTGAATTGGTTTTCCACGTTTAGAAGAAGAGTACTTGAGGAGAAATTGAAGAGCAGATGCAAAGGACAGAAATAGAAACATGGAAAGAAATGTAGAGTAGAGTACTGGTGTGTTTGGCTTAATAGAAATAAAAAAAAAAAAATGTGAAAAATTGATATTGGTTCTTTCCCTTGGTGAGACGATAAAAAAAAAAAAAAAAAAAAAAAAAAAACATTCAGACCACTGTGACTTAGTCATGTGACAGCAAGAGGATACTAATGATTACAATATAAACCATAGGAAACTGTACGATCTAGAACTGAAAAGACAACAAGGACTGAAAAGTCCGTCACTAGAACTAAAAAATACCGTATGCAAATGCAAGTAATCAATGAACATTGATGGAGACCCGTGGGTATTATGGTATATCAAAATGACCTTCTAATTGCAGAAAATAAGCTCGACACGCAAGAGGAAAAACAAAAAACCAGAAGGAATAGCAGTATTCCTATGTATAAAAGTGTTTAAATGATTTATATAGCATAAAACGAAGAGGATCCAGTTCCCTCCAGAGAAAAGACAGAGGAAGCAGACTTAGTCTGGACATTCAAGAGAAAAAAAAAAAAGGAAAGTATGTGCGCAATAACAAAGGTATTATAGGCATAGTTTGATGAGGAACAGAGACAAAAGTGAACACGAAAGCTACAGCTTATTGAGCAAATACGCCCTCAGGACGATTTATTAACGAGCGGAGTGCCAATACCCAATATAAGGAGCTTATTTGTCCCATTAAAAGGGGTTTTCGTCAATCTCCAATTGAATGAGCATCAGTAAACATAATTCCGGACTTGAAATGGTTTTCCCACATTTAGAGAAGAGTTACTTGAGGAGAAATGAAAGCAGATGCAAAGGACAGAAGATAGAAACATGAAAAGAAATACATGGAGTAGAATATGTGTTTCTGACTGTAAAAATATGTGAAAAAAAGGAGTCTCCTTGGTGAGAAGATTAAAAAAAGAAAAAAAAAAAAAGTAAAACATTC
>NW_020870664.1:187500-190000 GCF_003789085.1 Penaeus vannamei | reverse complement strand
ATGCAAGGAAAACAGGACATGACCTTTAAGAATTTCCTAAAAATTTACTCCATAATACGCCAGAGATACGACCTTTTCTTCTCCTTCGAATCTCATGTTTTCCGCATCTTTCTCCCATCATTTGAAAGCACACAATGAAAGTTCCCCTGCTAATGCTGGCGGCCGGCCAAATCATTGCTGTTCAATGAGGTTTAATACCCATGAGTTCGACTTAACCGAGCGTATTCACGGGTACTAATTGTTGGTGCACTCCGTTTGGCAAGAGTCGAAGGCCTGCGATTTTCGAAAAAAGGGAATTTTTAAAAGGGTGTAATTTTCCATTCATCTTCTTCGGCGTTCTTAATGTTCATCAGAGAAACTTTTAGTGGGTGCATTACCATAATGATTATCCTTCTTCTCGTTCGTGAGTGACGCTAAGCCAGGTAGAAAATTGAAGGCCCATGGTGAAGATTCTTCCCTTTTCGAAAAAAAAAGTAGAAGGAGGTAGACTGCAAGAAATAGCGACCCGTTAAATAGGTAAATCGTTGATCCACTGAATATAAAAGCTGAGACGGCGTTTGTTCCGCCTCGTTACATCGTCTCGGTAATTTTACTGTCGCATTTCAAACAAATAGATGTGAAAACAGATATATTTTATTCCAAGGAAAATTTTTGGAGGAAAGGGGTTAGATAAAAGTTTTATATAGATATACATACATATATATATATATATATATATATATATATATATAGTATATATATATATATATATATATATATATATATATATATATATATATATATACCGTATGTATATATGTATATATATGTATACATATATATATATATATATATATATATATAATATTATATATATATGTGTGTGTGTGTGTGTGTGTGTGTGTGTGTGTGTGTGTGTGTGTGTATGTGTATGTGTTGTGTATGTGTATGTGTATGTGATGTGTGTGTGTGTGTGTGTGTGTGTGTGTGTGTGTGTGTGTGTGTGTGTTGTGTGTGCGTTTGTATGTGTTTGTGTGTGTGTGTAAAATCTGTCTATAGCACAAGCAACACTATGTAATGAATGAACCTTTCAAATCGCTTAGTGCAAAACTGTTACTATACAGAAATAAACGTCTTAAAAAGCAAAACAAACGAAAAAAAAGTGCAATCTCATTTCAGCACATCCGTTTAGTTTCTGTTAAAGCAAAACCTCAGGTAGAGAGATGGCACAATTCACGAAGTTTTTCCGTGATGTGGAGCTCACTCTACCCCCACAAGAGCGAGTCAAACTGTCAGAATTCTCCAGCGGCAGATACCTCAATGAATATTTATGGAGGGTATAAAGGTCACGTTTTTTTATATATTTTATTATATTATTCTATAATACTTTGTTGCGGTATGAAAATTATAGCAATCTTCTCTCTGCAGAAGCAAGTTGATGATTTATTTGGCAAGATATATTATTTTTTTTGTGTGTACATGTTTAGTGCTGAAGAAAAAAGATGAAACAGATAAATAATGCTGACTTATGTTGCTCTAGGAAATGGTATTTCTTTGCACCTTAATGTCTTGCTTCTATTAGCAGAGAACACATTTATCATTATTTATAATGACTTTCAAATGTTATGGAAATGATTATTCAACAATCTACACACACACACACACAAACACACACAAACACACACTCACACACACACAACACAAGAAATCTCCACGCCTCCCGACACACACATATGTATATATATATATATACCTTATATATAGCAAAAATATTATTCTAACAATAACATCAACAGGTATATTTAACTAATATATAGTATATATATACCATTCAACAATTCGCAGTACCACTAGCTCCAGATGAGGACGATAAATAATAGATAATCAGATAGAGTGAGATCAATTGAGATAGTTTATATAGGAGAGAATGCATACGAGTAGCAAAGAATCTCGTAATATATAACAACATTTTGAAAATATCTGTCTATCTAATTCTCTTTTTCACACGCGCACATGAAGAGGCAAAGTTTCCCCTTCCCACAGTTTGGTAACCAGCAAAGGGATTATATTTTTTCGAGCGCATTCTTTAATAAGATAATATAGAAAAAGTATGAAAGAAAAGAAAGCAGAAAGAGGAAGAAAGAGGAGTTCGCTAATCTAAATACCGCTCGCGCTAAGTATCAGATACAGCTTTATTCTTCGCACATAGACACTGAGGACTATGTACCGAGCGCATCTTATCAGGTAAGATCGATTCTTTGACCCACTTAAACGACAATCCTCCACTGCCTAATCTCATATAAGAACAATCATCCACATACACACATCGCCAAGCACCACATAATCCGTAAAGCGAGTACACATGAGTTATTATTATTTCATTAAGTTCACAAAAGATATTATATGAATAAAAAATAATATAATAATGTTGTTAGGTGTGTGTGTTGTGTGTGGGACGTTAGTGCGTCGTGAGCGTGCTCGTGTGCGATGGTGTGCGCTGTGGTGCCGAGTCGTTAGATTC
>NW_020870664.1:172500-175000 GCF_003789085.1 Penaeus vannamei | reverse complement strand
TCTATCTCTACTTCCTTTCCTCTCTCTCTCTCTCTCTCTCTCTTCTCTCTCTCGTCTCCTCTTTCTCTCTCCTTCTCATCTTTCGTGTTCTACCTCTCATCTTTCTTACTCACTTGACTCACTCAACTCACTCACTTTCTCTCCTCTCTCTCTCCTCCCACTACTCTCATCTCTAATCTCTCTCTCTCTCTCTCTCCTCGTCTTCTTTCTCTTTTCTCTCTCCCTTCTTGTCCCTCTGCCCTCTAACACCTCCCCTCCTCCCCTCCCCCCTCCCCCCCTCCCCCTCCTTCTCCCTTCCCTCCTCTCTCTTCCCTCTCCCCCTCCCTCTCCCCTCCCTCCTCCCTCTCCCCCTTGCCATCAATTCTCTACAATATCTAGACAGTTTCCCTTTGGCATTTAATTTTTCTACTTATTCTTTTTTGAATTAGCGAACGTGTTACGAACTTTCACTCTTTCATGATAGCAGTCAATGAAAAAATATTCCATCAGGTTTTTGCTTAAGTTTCTTCGAAAATCTACTTACAGAATTTTTTTTTTTTCTTTTCCTCTTAAGAGTTGTAAGGATAGAAATGGATGGGGGCTGGGGGGTGGGGGGGGGGGGGTAGGAGGATGTGGGGAGGGGGGTAGGGAAAGGGATAAAGAGGAGGGGTAGATGGAGGAAAAAATGGAGAAAGGGTGATGTTTAAAAGACTGGGTAATATTATAGAGAACACGAAAATAGAACAAATTTATTTTTTACGGAGAACAATGACTTTTTTTTGCACGAACTAATTTGGACAGAAACACCCATCACCGAGACTATAAAAGTTATTTAGAATAACAGCTGCAGTTTATAAGAAAATAATTAATAATGGTTAAATGAAAGAAAGAAAAAAAATCCATTAATATCTATATATCTTATAAATGAAAAATAGTTAATAAATAAAAGTGATTTCCATCTAAAAAAAAAAAAAAAAACTATGTGAGGTGAGAGACTGAAAATAGAGACAGCTGCTGGAGGCTGATTGGTTGATGCTGTCAGACATCTGGATGAGTTTGGGAAGACAAAAAAAAGGGAAGAAAAATCGGGAATTTTTAAAAAAAAGTAAGAGAAAGTAAGGGAGCGGTACTCAGAGAGTAGAAAGAAGAAGACCCGAGATAAGACTAGAGGAGATAGAGAGGAATGAGAGAGAGAGAGGAGAGAGAGATGAGAGAGAGAGAGAGAGAGAGAGAGGAGAGAGCAGAGAGAGAGAGAAGAGAGAGAGACGAGCGAGAGAGAGGAGACAGAGAGAGAGAGAGACAGAAGAGACAGAGAAAGAGAGAGAGAGGACCGAGAGAGAGAGAGGAAGAGAGAGAGAGAAGAGAGAGACAGACAGACAGACACACAGAGAAAAGGAAAGAAAGAAAGAGAGAGAGAAAAAAAAAAGAGAAGAGAGAGAGAGAATAAACAAAGCAAACCAATTCCACTTTATTATCGAAGCGTCAGATATATTGAATGAAATGTTCAAAGCTTATTGGATGCAGATAAATTGAGATGTAACAGAACAAACAATTTTAGTCAATTATTAGATGTTATATTATCCTCAATTTGATCAAACCTTGTGTATGCGCGCGCGCGGCGTGTGTGTGTGTGATATGAATGTCTTACAGTACATGAAGGAGAGAGAGAAAAGAGAGAGAGAAGAGAGAGGAGAGAGAGAGAGTGAGTGGAGTGGGAGAGAGAGAGAGAGAGTGAGAGATGAGAGAGAGAGAGAAGAGAGAGAGAGAAGAGAGAGAGAGAGAGAGAGAGGAGAGAGAGAGAGAGAGAGAGAGGAGAGAGAGAGAGAGAGAGAGAGAGAGAGAGAGAGAGAGAGAGAGAGAGAGAGACTGAGACTTCTCATAAATAAGATTGGTAAGATAAATAAAAAAGAGAAATTGATAAAGAGGGAGAAGAGAAACAAGAAATAACCAATTCCAAGAGAGGAGAAGGATGGATATTAATTAACTCTCATTATCAATTATCAATAATTAAATCAACTCTAATCACTTAATTATTACAATTCGCGGTTCTTTCCCAGAAACAGAAATAATTCAGATACTTTGCGATAAAGTCACATCATTACACATATTCCATAACGTAATTTATAATTTTATAATTATTATTCATAAGTTAAGTATTACGGTTAAATTATTCATACATTACCATAAAAAACTGTGTGTCAATTTGTGTATCTATTCATAAGTATGTATTTAATATAGTATTATATATATAATATATATATATATATATATATATATATATATATATATATATATATATTATATATATATATATATATATATATATATATATATATATATATATATATATATTGCCGTTCGCTATATAGGTTTATATACTGTGCTGTATTTTACTTATATATATTGATATATATACATTATATACATATATACAATTGAAGAACTCACTCGCTACAGCCATGAAACTCAAATACTTGTCTTTACAATTATTGAGAACAACTGTTCCTCTCCCTTCATCTGC
>NW_020870664.1:165000-167500 GCF_003789085.1 Penaeus vannamei | reverse complement strand
AATGCTCTCACTCACCTCACGCGCACGCACGCACGCACGCACACACACACACACACACACACACACACCACACACACACACACACACACACACACACACACACACACACACACACACACACACACACACACAATAATCTTTCTTATAATTACAAAAAAAAATCCCATTATAAATAAATGAATAAATATCATATTCAAAATCAAAGTATAAACATTACTCTTACGTTATAATGACACTCTTGAAACCCTAGAACAGTCTGCTGGGTTACCCTCTTGTTATTAAGGATTTTGTTAATGAAACCGCAGTAAGGGTACACCAACATCCTTGTAATATCCATAAATGTCTGTACGTGGGAGGAGCAACTTCCTTTTGTACTTCTGGAGTTGCCGACATGTACTTCACAAAAAATATATGAGTGAAAACGGTAATTTTTCAATGTGTGTGTGTGTGTGTGTGTGTGTGTGTGTGTGTGTGTGTGTGTGTGTGTGTGTGTGTGTGTGTGTGTGTGTGTGTAAAATACTTGGTATGAATATATTGGATGCTTAGGCTGAAGTGATATCCTACTATCGGCCGGTTAATTAGAAATGTACAAAGCCCAACACAATGAATATTCATTATACAGACATGCATATACACAGAAATAAATGCATCTACCGGAGAGATAGATAGATCATTTTAACACACCTGCCGTCTGAATGCACTGGCCCTTCCTTAGGAAATATTTAACTTATACGTAGGTCCTACTGAGCAGTAATATAATATATAATCAACTTTTAAAAATGCCACAAAAATATTCGTATCAATTAATTGCCACTGATAATTAAACAGTGCTACCATGCATTGAATATGTGTGGAGTAGTTATCATAAACGTATTGTTATTATGGACTCCATTAAATTAATTTTAATGATTCGGATAACAGTATACAATATAACGTTTCGTACTCAGCCTGTACCCACCGCTGTTGCATTATATGGTGCGTAAGAACATCGTAATTTGATTATATTCTCTATTATAGATTTTTTTTGTTCTCAATGATATGGTTATATCCTTCTGCTTCGTCGTATCAGAAAGCGGAGAAATCCTTATGCATAGGAGAAAATTTCCTTCTAGTAATATGATCCTAAAATCCTTCGGGTCCATGATGGTGGTTGTTCTTGTGGATATGCAACGTAAAGAGGGGAAGTTCGTGCAATAGAACATAACCATTTGGGAGGAGGAGACCATGCACCATACGTTATTGTCGTTGCAAGGATTATTATTGTCACAGACGGCCTAAAGAGAAGCAGAGGATATTAGTGCATCGTTTAGCTGTGTACATTATATTGCAAACACAAATACACCTAATATTGCAAACACACATAGGCAGATATGCACTCACCTCTACACGTACGTAGTTCTTGAGAAAATAATTTCGAGTCCTTCAGAACGTTAAAAATAGGTTTGAAAGTACAGTGAGAGGAAAAGAAAAGAAATTAGATATTCATTTTCATAAACGAACAATAAACTAATAGAACAAGACTGATTTATGAATGATAAAGATGACATACACATTAATACTTGCATGAATCTGCATCTGTCTCTTTGTCTCTCTATCTATCTGTCTGATTGTCTCTCTAGCATGCAATTTCCTTCAGGAATATTATACCTTGCCATGTTTTACAGAACAAAATACAACCAAGTAAAGATACAAAAAGATAAAACTAATGCCGTGTCTCTTTAAAATATACCAGTCAAATCAGACAAATTACAGTATATTACACTTGGATATGGAGCAATATACCTTATGATTTCCATGCACATAGAAGGCCCTATTCTAACACATCCTTATACATGGTCTATAATTAAACTCTACTGAATGAGAAATTAATCTACCTATATAAAATCGATTTATTGAAAATATGTATGTGTGTGTGTGTGTTGTGTGTGTGTGTGTGTGTGTGTGTGTGGTGTGTGTGTGTGTGTGTGTGTGTGTGTGTGTGTGTGTGTGTGTTACGATTAAGTTTGAAGTATTCTCAAATTTAGGCGTGATTTTTGCAGCATAAGAAAAGGAACGCCACTGAGCCTTTATACCAAAGCAAAAAAAAAGAAAAACGAGAGAAAAAAAGCAGACGATCGAAAAGAAGAATAAAATAAAAGAAAATAAGAGAAGATACCTAAAAAAAAAAAAAAGAAAGAAAAAAAAAAACGAAGAGAGAGGAAAAGAAAATAAGCGTGAAAAAAAAATCCGACCGTGACGACCCCGAAGCCAACGAGTGATACCAACGTGACCCGAATACCCGAACGTCCGCCCTCATGCTGACACATTCAGATCCGCCTCCATCCCCCCCCCCTCCTCTCTCCAAGGCCCGCCCACCCGCCCACCTCCCCCGCCGCCCACCCGCCCACCCGCCCATCCTCCCGCCCGCCGCATCCTAATCTCCTCTGATACCAACCTCACTGCCCACGGTCATCTTCTCCTGTCCGGTTGGCAATATTTATATAGGGGGGGCGGGGGGGAT
>NW_020870664.1:152500-155000 GCF_003789085.1 Penaeus vannamei | reverse complement strand
GTGTGTGTGTGTGAGAGAGAGAGAGAGAGAGAGAGAGAGAGAGAGAGAGAGAGAGAGAGAGAGAGAGAGAGAGAGAGAGAGAGAGAGAGAGAGAGAGAGAGAGAGAGAGAGAGAGAGAGAGAGAGAGAGAGAGAGAGAGAGAGAGAGAGAGAGAGAGAGAGAAGAGAGAGAGAGAGAGAGAGAGAGAGAGAGAGACAGAGACAGAGACAGAGGGAGGGAGGGAAAGAGAGTATGCCGACTGAGTTAGCAAGATGAAATTAGACAGGTTTAAATAGCTGATACTGGCTGGGTCAAATATACACGCTGAGAACTTAAACACCAAAATTTGTCTTCGCAAATTCCACTGAACTGAACAAAAAATATTGGCATTAATATTTTTTTTAATGTCATCTTATATATCCTATTATTTTTAAAATCATTTTGAGTAATAATTTCAGTGACGAAGGGAATATACACGAACATTTCCCCAGCAAGTGTAATAGGATTGATTTCCCAAGCGACATCTCTGGCTAATTTTGTTACGAGCAAAATGTAGAAGTTTGCTTGTGGCTTTTAGGGGGAAATGAGTATGTATATGTATATATATATATATATATATATATATATATATATATATATATATATATATGTATATACACACACACACACACACACACACACACACACACACACACACACACACACACACATATATATATATATATATATATATATATATATATGTATGTATGTATATATACGTATATATATATGTATATATATATATACATATATGTATACATATAAATATAATATATATGTATATATATATATATATATGTGTGTGTGTATGTGTGTGTATGTGTGGTGTGTGTGTGTGTGTGTGTGTGTGAAATTATACGAATATATACTTGCAATATATACTGATGTGCTTATATATGCATGTATACAAATACATATGTATGTGTGAATTTCAAAGTCACTTTCCACCTCAGTATTCCGAAATTCACAGGTTCTCTCCTAATTGTTTTTTAATTCGCACTTACACGTTCATCAACACCACATCTATCTTTCCATCACAGTTTTATCGCGTGTTCCTCCAAGGAAGGAGCAGCAGAAACGCGTACAATATGAACCTCTTGGCTGCTGGCCTACTTAGCTCCCTTGTTTGTCGTTTCGGTAAACAGTCGTCATAGCAGCTCTAATTATTGCTAACGACTGGCTGTTGAGCAAAGAGGACTGGGGTAATGGCTTCCCGAGGAATATGGCACTGGGCTTATGTCAAGCTGAGGTGACGTCGCGTGCTTGGGGGAGGAATATGTAACAATTCCGGGATGATTAGCCAGGCGAGAATGGGCTTCAATGAGTGGCATTGTTCTTCGGGGCGCGCGCTGCTGGGAAGAACCCGGGATGGGGGAGGGGGGGAATGTTGAGAAGACTGCTTTATGTGAGTGGCTATGTGTGTGTTTTGGGGTATTTGTGTGTGTGTGCGTGTGTATATGGGTCTGTATGTGTGTGTGTGTACGTGTTTGTGCGTGTGTGCATGCGCGAGCGCATACGTGACTTTAACTTATGATCCAATTATTTTCATAAATAAAAAACAATACCTTTGCTTTTTTTAAGTTTGTACTCAGCGGTTAATTTAAAAATGGTTTTCATGCTATCATGAAATCTACATATTACTTACAACTGCCAAGAAAAACTTTAGACAAAAGACTTGGGAATTGAACCCAAGTCCCCCCGAATGGCAGGCGAGTGTTCTACCATTCGGCTGTGAGATTCTCCGTTGAGAAATTTGCTGTTTCCTATTAATATGCTGTAAGATAGCCACCCTATAGTGTCTACTTAATCCATCATCAGAATGGCTTCACTTTGTGTGTCTACGTGAGAGCGTGATCATTACATATATTATGTTCATTATATTATCCGGATGATAATGCAGTAATGATAATAAAATATCTCTCTTTCTCTCTCTCTATCTGTGTGTGTTTTGTTTGTGTGTGTGTGTGTTGTTTGGTGCGCGCGCGCGTGTGTCTACGTGAGAACGTGATCATTACATACATTATGTTCATTATGATTATCCGGATGATAATGCAGTAATGATAATAATAAAATATCCTCTCTCTCTCTCTCTCTCTCTCTCTCTCTCTCTCTCTCTCTCTTCTCTCTCTCTCTCTCTCTCTCTCTCTGTCATCGATCTTAGCTACTGCTGACTTCAAGTTTTCGGGTTGTATCCTTTTTGAAATTTCAGTGATTATGAGCTGTGGCAATTATTATAAAGTGAAATTAAACACAATTGCACGACATCTCACATCTAATCATACCATATCACTGGAATACATGTACTGTTGTTTGATTGGTGTTGCTCTAATTAAAAATGGCTTTCATGCTATCATGAAATCTACATATTACTTACAACTGAAAAAAAAAAAAATAGACAAAAGACTTGGGAATTGAACCCAAGTCCCCCCGAATGGCAGGCGAGTGTTCTACCATTCGGCTGTTAGGGCCTCCGTTAGGA
>NW_020870664.1:142500-147500 GCF_003789085.1 Penaeus vannamei | reverse complement strand
ACATTAATAAAACAATAAGAATAAAAAAAAAAATCAACAGCAGTAATAACAATAATAATAATTTTGACTCACTTCTTAGACTAATCAACCGGCAATATAGTGGTTTGCTGGTGGTTAGTGAAGGCTCCTGTTCATCACTGGATTTCCTGTCTGGGAGAGATATTGAGCCTATATCTCCCAGTCGAGATATGACCGATGAATCTCCATTGGGGAGGCATAGCTTAGATGTTGCAGTGTTCAGCGGTGTTTGTTCAACTCACTGTGCTGTCGACTTCGGAAATGATAATTAACACGTTCTGATCATGTTTTTGTGGTTCACTTTTAATTATGGGATCGTTGTTAAAATTACAAGGCAGTATACGAAGCCTCATTAAAATGCTTCCTCTGTTGTCGCAATGGATGTTTCCACACGAAATGAACACCGGTGATTCGCAGGTTTGGTTTCGGTAATTCACTTTCGTGTAAGTGATTCAGGTATGGATTTAGATGAGTCTCGAATCGCATTTTCGGATTTTTTGATTCATAGTTTCGGTTCTGGAGATTCAGTTTCGGTTTCGACGATTCGTTTGAGTGATTCAGTTTCCGACTCGGATCGCATTTTCGGATTCTTTAATTCATAGTTTCGGTTCTGGAGATTCAGTTTCGGTTTCGACGATTCATTTCCAGTTTGAATGATTCACTTCCCGTTTCGGTGATTCGAAATTTCGTTTAGGGATTCAGTGGTTCACAGTTTCGGTCTCGGTGATTCGGATTCGCTTCACGGGTCGCTCGCACGGGGTCCGGAGCAGAGAAAGGCCATCCCTATATTCGCCAATGTGTTAGGAAAAGATCGGAAATCGAGATAAGAGTGAGAGACTGAGATTGGGCGAAGGGGAAAAGGCCGGGGAAATGGCCTCGGGATGCTAAGTTCTTTTATCGGACGAATCTGTTAATTACATGCCGAAGATTAGCGTGTCTATTCCAGCCATGGCTCTATTAAGGTGATTAAGGTTGAAATATAGTCTGGAATTACTACACAAATTTGAAGTTATTCACGCCTGTATTGTTGTTAAAATTCTCGGTATAATATTATTTGATTGTGCCACGATTGCTCTGCAAAAGTATATATTATAATAAATATTATTTCATTTTACATATCTTATTCATTGAGCTTAAATATTATTCCTATAATTTATTTCCCTCTATCTATAACATCATAATATTATATCTATATCATATTCTCATTATATAGTTAATAATGTTACATATAATATACAATATATGTATAATATAAATATATATATAATAATATAAGAAATATGCATTATATAAACACTTTATTATATACTACAGTTATAGTCAATTAAATATCAATAATATTGAATATCATAAATATATTAAATATATATGTATATTATAAATAATCATATCATAGGTATTAACTAATGTAGAATTGTAATACATCTATAACTGCATGTGATGATTTTTATATAATTAGATGGACATATGGGACCTAATGGCACAGGGCACAAAATTTATAATAATAATAATAATTAATAATAATAATAAAATATCAATAATACACAACCAACACAACATTCAAAACACAATTACATACATACAGCATAATAATATAATAATTAAATTAGTAATATGGATAAATACATAATTAATAATAATAATAATAAAAACAAAACCCAACCAAAATAAGTTATAGGTAATTAATCAGCACGAACGAAATATATTGAGAAGATCTAATTAATTTAGAAAAAAAAGAAAAAAGTAATACAATCGCACGTCGATAAGTAAACACGAAAACACGCGCACAACAAGCATCACGCACACGCGCACCACATGCAAATCTACTATCACATCATTCACATTCACAAATTTGTACACTTAACAACATTGATAATTAAAACACACTACGAAAATACAATTAACACATATAGGGATATCACTAGGCATTATAACTATATATTATTAAATATATTATAATATACCCATAATACTCACACATATACATGACATGACAATTATTCACACACAAAAAATTAATTTTTAAAAATAAAAAAAAATAATTATTCCAATCATATAATTTGATTAACTCATACTTAATATCTACTCTTATAATTTATATACTATCTTACCCGATAATATATATTATATCTTTATAATATATATCATAATTATTATATATATACTATTAATTTTAATATGTTATTATCTTTAATAACTATTAAATATAAGATAAATACTATATTTGAAATCTTATGACATCAATATATATGTATCAAATTTAATAAAATAAATTCATATTAATAAATATAACTATATATTATAATATAAATTATTGTATAGTGCTACGGAAATTTATACAACAAGATATTATTTATTTCATCCACCTATTAATTTCATAATTATTCTCTATATATATATTAAATTTATAAATATAATATGTAAATACAGGTAAAATCTCTACAATTCCTAAATTAAATTTATTATACATATAAATTATCTAATTAAGAAATTTGCTACTAATTATATAATTAATTTCTATTAATTCACTTTACTAATGTAATATAGAGTGTTTAATTTATTTACTTATTATATTACTATCAGATGAACATTACAACGCAGCAATGATCGGATATCTTAAGCTAATGTAACCTTCTTCTTGAAATATGACATCAGACGCACTATTTTTCTTCCCTATTGAAAACATTACAATCTGAAATAGAGTACTGTTCGCCTCTTGTGCAGATCATTGAATAGCTCTAGAACATGAACGACGAGGAACGGAGTACCAAATCGAGCTGAAGGTCACTTAGCAGCATGCACAAGTACTATTAACGGACCTCAAAATAAAATAATTAGTTTCACCTATGGACCAGTGTATACGATATTAATTATACTATTTGTCGGACTAGTATACGCTGCTGGACCGCACGGAATCTAAATACCTTAACTAGTCGCCGTTTACATCTTGGGCTACAAAATAAAGGAGTAACACAGAAGAATAGGTATGGAAACCCAAGACCGGTGAGTTCATTAGTGCTGTCAGGTTGTTGTCAGGGACATAGGAAAAATTCGTCGTATAGTAAATTGTTCTGTCATATTTTATTATTATTTGTTGGGTTTTTTCTCTTTGATAGGTGTGGATAGACTTCAGGGACTATACAGCGCGAATGACACAGTATAATACATCGTATTATCACTTATCTGAAACAAATGTAAATATATCACACAATTTCACAACTATTCCTCAAAACACACAACTCATTACACACCAGTTACAATTAATTATTAGAAATATTACAACAATATATTCTCAGACGATTTTCTCTTAATTATTTACTCATTATATGCCACTTTAATTTATAAAACATTTCTAACAGTCTTTTTATACTTATTCATTAGTAACAAGAGAGAGAGCAGCAGACTTGAAAGAGTAGAGAGCACGACTGGATCTTTTATGAGTATCAGTTCACGTAATTTACCAATGCTTATGACGATAGTGAAATGGGAACTTAAATTTATACATGCATATCCTAGATAGTGATCAGTATATCAAGATCCGGCGGTGAAAATGTGAAGGGTTTATCTGACACTTTTACGTCCTTGGCTGAGGATTGTGATGGCGGCGAGGTCTCCACTCGCACTGGGAATTTTACTAGAGATTATGTTCGTTTATTTCCTCACTCTATTATTATTATGCATTAATAATAGCTGATTCTATCATCATATCTACTCATATCTACATCAATATATGTCAATCTAAATTAGCATGTAATATATTTTATCCTAATAATTCTATTATAATATTTTATATATATATTTTATTAACTCTATTCTTTATTTCTTACTAATTACATAATTTTTGTATTCTTGATTTAATAGTATATTATATACGCTTACAACTAGTATGAAAGTAATTCTACATACTTTTTGCCGTTATTCCGTGTGGATTATCTTTTCTCATATTTTTACATTCTTCTATCACAACATCGCACACGCACGCGAACAACACTTCAATTATTAGCACTCATCACACATCACTTTGACACAACTATCCACTTCATCTCATGAACACATACACACTCAATCATTTAAAGATAGGGTTTTAAATATTGTACTTAGGGTTAATCAAATATGTATATTAGGACTTTATAAGTTGTTAACAGAACTTGATTAGGCCTTATTGTGGAAGTCATGTAACGCTTTTAGCAAGAGATATCCCACCTTAGCGTATTAGTAGTATTGTTAAATGACATCTCTTGGTATTGGCGGCTAGTGTTGTGCGTTTACGGTTCGATTTTTATCGGATTGTCTATTGTTAAATTGTGAATTCTACACATATTTAAGATTATCTTCGCCAATGACACAGCAGCCTCAACTCATCGACGGAACCACGGAGCGATGTACAAGTGCGCACGCGACAAAGGTCCCAAAAAGAAATTTTTATGCGCGGAGACTTGATTTAACAACACGACTTAAAGAACGTGCGCGGAACACACAAGCTCTAGACCGAGAAATTTGCGGGGACAGAATTGTGACCCCAAATAAGAGGCTTTCACATCTTTATAACGCAGTATGGAACTTTAGCGTTCCCCTCGGGCAGAACCATATTAACTCTGCAGTTAATATGGCATTAATTAACTATAATACATCACATTCACACACACGTCCAGATTTGCGTTGTTGTTGTGGTGTTGTTGTATGTATATAAATTTAATTGAGTATGTAGTGTGGTGTACTAATATATTAAATATTATATTTATTAATAATAATATACATATACTATCATTACAATATTACACAAACACAACAGTTTTATTTAATCTATATTGATAGATTATATTAACACACACACATCATACATATTATGTATTATATAACCAACAAGCTACATAACATCAACTAACAACACACAGCACACACAACATATGATGTGTATATTATATTATATATATATTATATACTATATATGTTATTGTATTTGTTGGGTTGGTGTTGTTAGT
>NW_020870664.1:102500-112500 GCF_003789085.1 Penaeus vannamei | reverse complement strand
TATATACTTATATACTTATATAATTTAATACTACTAATAATCCAATAGTAATATATATATGTATGTATGATGTATGTATATTATATTATATAGCTATAATACTATATATATCCTACACTATCAGTAACTGTTAGCTACTATATTATCAACTACAATGATTAACATAATAATCATATACCACGTATACAATACTATACCTATACCTAATACACACAATATATGGTAACTATGCTACATAAATACTCTCTTAATACATATAATTGTAATATTACTACAGCTAATACATCAATAAACCTACTAACTAACTATATTATATATATAGTTATAATTATCTATATACATATCATTGTAGACTAGTATTAAGACCATATTACACTACTAATAGAATCTTACAATAACGCCGAATTACCATATTCAAAATTATCGCGACGGTATACTGATATTTATCATACAATATTAAACGGTACACTACTAAGTACTCCCATAGCTAGAAATATTATGATAACTATTTATTATATGTATATATATACTTTATACATATATATGGATACTACTTTACGGCTCAACTTCTACGGGTGTGATAGGTGAGGTCACGTAACACTATAACGCTACTACTATACCTAACTCATAATATAACATATATCACCTGTAGGTTATTTGAATATATCAACCTATATTATACTATAAATCGACTAATAATACTTACACCACACGTTTCACATAAATGGTACACACTTATATATATCATCACAACTATATACGACTATTAATATAAACTATACAATAATAATCAAATTAAAATAAGATACTACACTCATATCACCTATACAATATAATATTATACTGCCAATATATCATAATGATACTACGTCACCGTCGTATCATATATAATATAGAAGACTACCACGTACGGTCTCAATAACAACTATATAATGTCATATATATATACACTATAGTATGTACCTAATAGCTCACTATACACTTATATATGTATATTATATATACATCTATATAGTAGATATATATATTATCATATCGTGTGTGTTCGCGTTGTGTGCTTCGTGTTGTGTGTGTTGTTGTGTGTGTGTGTGTGGTGCTGTGTTGTCTGGTATGTTATTATATTATATTATATTATATTATATTATTACATATACTAGTATACCTATACTAATATATATTACGTTAAGTTTAAAAATAAATTTATATTGTAATTTGGTATGTATTACTATATAATATATATGATTAATATACTATATATATGTATACTAAATATATTATATATACTATATATTATATATATGTATATATATTCTATATATATATACATAACTATACTACTATATAAGCCAGACTAAATAATAATATGTATGTATATAGCCATAATACTATGAATTATAACAATAACATTATACTATATCCATGTAATATTATATTACTTACTGATAATATAATTATATAATTATATTATATATCATAGTATGCTATTATTAATATATATTTATATTACTTATCTATACTCATTGTACTCATTCTATATTTATCACCACTCAACCAATAATATAATTCAAAATACTTTCATTATATAGATATATATATAATTGATATAATATCGATGTATGTATGTATGTATTAATTAATATAATTATAATTACCATCCTTTAGTATACATATATATAGATATATATATAGTATAATAATACATATTATAAATAATATACAAACCTACTTAATCAATATATAATAGTATATATATTATATGTCATATCATATAATTATCATATATTATATATAATATAATTAAGATAATATTAATATATATGACTATTATATATATAGATTAAATATAATTATATATACATTTATATACGACACATATATACTTTTATTATTATTATAAATATTAAATTATAATATATATAATAATCAAAACAAATCATATATATAGCATATCAACACAGACACACACATTCACTAACATCACCACACACACACACACACCACACTAACACATATATAATACTATCTAATATATATAATTACTATAATATATATATATATATACTATATATATTATATACTATATATTATATATATATTAATAAATACATCAATACACTATAGTATATATTATTATCAATATGTATATATGTATATATATATATTAAATATATAGTATATTATAAATACTATTATTATATCTATAATTAACATCACATATAATGTCTGATATGTGAGTATAATAGTAAATCTAACATAATATTAATATTATACTATCATATAATAATATAATTATTATAATAACCTATTCTGTGATGCATAATTATACATCATACTTATAATACCTAATATAATATTAATATAAATATATACCTACCTCATCAATATATACTATATCACTTAAATATATATATTATTTATGTGTGATACTGTCTAGTACTTATATATACACACATAATATTTATCATCAATTATACCTATATATATATTCTATCTAATATTATATTAATATAACTATATGATCAATCCTTATTTCTAGTCACTGTGTTCATAGTGATATCATATGTAATTTAATATATATTACTATATTAATACTATTATATATATTATCACTACCTAATATATATACTATATATATGTGTGTTTATTACTACTACTACATATATGTAAGCGTTAGTACTATATCATTATTTAGATAATACAACTATAAAAAAATAACGTAAATTAATAATATTATATCTAGATTTGAATTATTAAGTTCGGCGTATTATATACATCACACATAATATATAATTATACATATATACTATAATAATAAAACTTACTATAATATCAAATATGAATATATACTCATCGAAATTAAAACAATCGATAAACTACTCCAATGTAGCCAATGTATTAGAAACAATTCTAATGTAGAATAGCGTCAAAAACTTAACTCAATCTATACACAATATATATAGTATATTATTAAAATATAACGCTCAATTATGAGATCCACATCCCTAACAACATACTATAAAAAATAAACAAATACTTAAATAATATCATATATACAAAATATTAATACAAGCTATACTTATATATATTAAAACTAAAAAATATATACTAAAAAAATTAACTTTATGATGATAAAAGATGTATAAATATATACTCAACCTCCGATATAAATATATACCCTCAGGCACCAAAACCATTATATAAATATAAACAGAAAATAGAATAATAAACTATGAGTATGCTTAGTTATAACCCGACCTATATCTCATAATATATAACAAAAACTAAATAAACACACTAATAATAAATACTAACTTAAGAAATACAACAAAATAAAACGAAAGATATTATTAGTGATATACACTATATATTAAACATTATCATATTAATACAATATATGTTCTATATAATGTATATAATAATAATATCCTAAAGATAAATCTAAAAAAAAAAGTAATTCTTAAATATTATTACCTCTAATAATGTATAATAATCATAAATCTATATGAAGTACAAATAAGACAATATATATATTATAAATGTGTTGTATCTAAATAAAACAATACAGGATATATATATACGTAAATATATATTAAATACTATACATAACCCTAACTATAAAATAAATAAATCTATAATATAATATATAAAAAAAACTAAAAAACATTAAATATAATAATTATGTATGACAAACAGTACTTATAATACATACTTATAATAAATAATACTATATATATATAGTAATCGAAGATAATATAAAATAACTACACCTTAATAAGAATTAAACTAAAATACTATAATAAACTACTAAGCCTAGTACTATAGGTATTAACATATATATAATATATTATGTGACACGATGATGAAAAATCAAAGTAAAAAACTATAAAAGCTCCATAAAACATAATAGCTAGTATATACAATATATTACCATAATTATTATAATATATATAATACTGTGCCTGAATAATAATTATAATATATATACAATTAAACACAATATAAATAAATATAACAAAAAAATACTCATAAAATAACAAAAAATAATATTATACCGCTTATATATCGTGTAGACATATATAAAAATTCATATATATAATGGTAGTGTATCATATAAAAAAACTAAAAACACGAAATATATATATAAATATATAAACTACTATAAGTGTGATAGCTAAACAAAGTTAAACTAAGGCGATACATAAAATATAAAAAACTATATAAAATACAAAACATCTAAAATATATAGTTAAAAAATCATATATACATCAATACTAACCAACAAACTACTAATATAAAAATCACAACTCAATAAGCTAATATAACATAAATATAATTATTATAGTATATGTGAGAGAAGATGTGTATTCTATAAAAACCACCAACCAAAACAAATATATATATATAACTAATACATATATAGTAGCAAAAAATACCTTATACTATAATAAATACTATATATGTGAGATAGTGATACGGTAATACATAGTACTATATTATATATATTAAAAATACTAAATCATATATACCTAATAATATATATAATATATAATATGTGTGCTACCTGATAGAACCTAATATACCATAAGCTATATATTATTGTATAGATTATATATACATAATATATATATTATAATAATAATATATATGTGCTGTGACGATAAATGTACTATATAAGCAATATATGTATAATCAAAATAAAAAACTCTAATAAAATTATATATATAATCAGTACCTAATTAGTATACTGATATGTAATGTATGAGATATTTATAAATATAATATATATATATATACCTACTATAAATATATATATATATTATCATACATATATATGTTATATCTACCAACCTATTCAAATAAATACTTATAATACTATAATAAACATAGTATAAACATATAAACGTAACATAACTATATGAAAAATATACTAATACCAAAAAATATCAAACAAACAGAAAACAAACCACCCCAACAAAACCACCTTATATTATGATAATAGTATATAAATAACTACATAAACCAATAATAAATTATACACCTATACATTATACGTAATGATACGTAAGTATATATACATTAAATATAATGGTATATAAAACTTTAATATAATGACGTAAAATAATATAACTACTAATATATATACTATATATATATATAATCTATAATACAATCTATATATAGTGATATATACATGATATTATGCCAACCCAGTCACCACCAACCAATATAATATTATATAAATATATAAATATATGATATATACTAATATTCATACCTAGTAAAATGTAAGATATAATACTCATAATACATAAAATTATATGTATATAATATATATCTAAAAAACTACAACAGAGTATATGAGATAAAATACCATATACTGATTAGAAAACATATAACATAATAAAATATATAAACATTACATACATACCTACACTGAAACCACGATAAAAACCTAAACAAACTACCTAAGCTATAGTAAACGTAAAGGTGAGTGAGCGGCATTACTACTAAAAATAACTAGATATAGGAAAATATATAATATACAGTATATATATGAGAAACGTAACGTAAAATATATAACTAATATACAAGTAAAACTAATATAGATATAATAGCATATTATATATATATAGTAAGATAATAAATATGATATATACGTATACTATAACATATATATGAATATATATAAAAAAACGGCAAGATCCAAAAAACCATATAACATAGAGATATAGTAAAACATAAACCAATAAATATAATAATACTAAATACTAAGATTATGAAATACAATCAGTATAAGCCTACTAAACAGAATAAAACTAATATGGTAATAGTATATAGCATAACATGCTATGGAAAAAGTACAGCGGTAAATAAGGTTAACGATAAGATAACAAACCGATTATACATAACTATAGCCGAAGTATACTATATATACATAGTGAATAGTTAATACAAATACCTAAAAAAGTATATCATGATAAATACAGTATGATAATATATATACAGTATATATACAAAATATAATCTTATACATAATATATATTACAATAATGAAAAAATATACCAGAAATACTATACTCAGTAAATAGCACATTAAATAAAGATAACCATAAAAAAAAACATACAAAAATACTAATATCTAGTATATCAGTCCACTAATAAAAATAACTATAATCAAAATGATAGTATCAGTATATGTATAGGTATTATACATATACTGTCAATAGCTCTCGTCTGATCGAAAACCAAACAACAATGTTAATGCTAAAATATAACCTATAATACCTAACAATATACAAAAAAAAAATATGGATATTACATATATAGTAATAACTATATAAAACAAAATGACCAGAAACCTACCACTAGACGAATATAGTACTATGTAGTTACTAGTAAAAAAGATCGTTACTAAAAATCCCTAATAAAATCTATCATAATGCTAAAAAAAATAGATACTATAGTAAAAATCATATCAAAAATGAACAAATAGTGTATACTCATATATATCAGTATAATAATACACAAACAACTATATATACAAAAATCTGAAATATAACGCAGATACTAGTATAGTATGGAAGTAAATTATAAAAAAACAGATATAAAAAATTAAATACATATAGATAATTATATAAAAGTGAAATACTACTCCTTACTATAATATGAGCTAATACCTATATATGAAAATATAGCTACATAATTACATATATATACAGTATTAAATAAAACAAAATAGGTATATGCCACTAAAAATAATATATACTTATTATAATGTATCAATAGTACGTAATTTAAGTAACTAGTGTTCATTAAAATATAGGTATACAATTATGATAGGGTAGTTAGAACATATAAGTATACAAGTAAAAAATACCATAATAAAAACAAAATATATAAATAATAATGACGGGAAGACAAACTGTATAATATAAGACAATACGAATATCTGATAAACATATAATCTACAATATGTATATACATATAAAACTAATAATATAATAATAAACGAAAAATATACAAATCAATAAACACTAAATATTATATATATATTATATATATAGGTACGATATAATAATAAAACATAAGACAATATAAGCCAGTGAGGGAAAAAACGATACGTATATATAACATTTACTATATATATTTTTATCATAAATATAAAAATATATATAGCTATAATATAATAATTAGCTCTAAACTTAATCATATATATACAATTTTACCCATATATAGTAAGCTTATAAATAATAACAGATAATATACATAAACATAAAAGTATATATTATTAGTTGTAATCCATACGATGTATATATAATGTAGTGTGCTGAAAAACTATACCACCTAGTCCCAAAATATACATATATGAAAATGATATAGATAAATATATCTAAAATATATATTTTTTTTTTTTTCTTTTTTTTTATTTTTCTCTTTTCTTTATTTTATCACTCTCGTCTATAATATGTGTCGGATGTGTGATATATATATACATAGCTATATATCTAATATATTATACTATAATATATTATTTTAAATAAAAACTAGCATAACTATAATACTAGAATAATAATATATATAATAATGCATATATATTCGTGGTATAGTGAAAAACATATACATTTACTTATTTGTGTTATCTGAGAAAGCCACAGAGCTAAAAACGAGTAAAATAAGTCATGAAATGAGTGCATATGTCAACCTAGGTTGACTAAGCCAACTATTCTTCCACTCTAAAACACTTCCCAAATGTCACATTAACCATAACACTTTAACCAATGGCAAAATACTCTTCAACAGCACCACTATACTCTTACGACAGAGGCAAAACCCATTCCTCATAAATATTTAAGTAGAGACAAATTTAGCATAGATCGCCAAGAAAAGGAGATTATCAGCTTTAGTGAGCCAAACATCGAAAGCCAGACTATCGCGGACTATGTACCAGACATGACTCTTCATCTGCTAAGAAAGCTACTGCCATTCAAGATCTCAGCAATATTAGCCAGTAGTCACACGTAATCCCACATGAGCTATAAATCTTTTTATATGCGTGTTTATACAGTGGATTGAGAATGTGTAAATGATACTTGAACTTAGATCCAGGAAGCTGAGGGTTACGAGAGGTGCGATGCCCACAAAAAGAGGGACCACCTAAGTTAGCACTTCTATTTTTGGGTTAGGGCCGCCACTATTGACTCATCATAAAAGCAACCGAGGTTAGACACATATTACTGAAACATGACACTCCGTGAGAAAATCGACCATGATGTTTGAGAATTAAAACTCACAAGAATAAAATAGAGATAAATAATATAAATATTACTCGACAATAGTAATATAATAATAAAGCTGAATAACTAATATAAAATATGAGAGTGTCTGTGTGTGAGTATGTTGTGTGTGTGTGTGATGTGAGATTTCATAAACGCAGACCAATATTGGTATGAGTTTGTGTGATGTGTGTGTGAAAAATCGCTGATGATGCTGTGTAGGTTGCGTGTGAGTGTCGATGTATGAGACGCTAGGTGTTTTTAGTGTGGTAGCTCGTGCAGTATGCCATGTGATGATATAAATTCCACATTTAAGCGAAAGTCAATAAAATGGTAATCAGTTTGAATAACTAGACTAAAAAAAAGGGCGTTTTATTTCTCTTTACTAAAAAAGAACAAAATCAAACGAATTCAAGTCAGACACGGTAACATTCAAGCGAAACAATTCGTAGTCCTTATCGTTATGAAATCAAGTTACTGAATCATGTAGCAAGTAAAACAAGTGGAGTTAGTAACTGACACACTCTTAACAACCTGATTAGCAGACTACACACTTTGCTAACTTTTGATCAAGGATCAATATTGCTGGGAAGAGAGGGTCAATGTAGAAGAATTGAGCGTCGCATAAGACAAATATTTGTGAAAAAACAAAGTTGACAGCAAACAGGCAGGCAACAGGACACATAGGAATCCTCAAATAGAACTGCAATAGTATTGCGGAGAATAACACTTCTACAGCACAAGAACGATTTAATTTAAGGGAAGCTTTATTCTCTTATCTCTTTATCTTCTCTTTATACGCATTATCAAAATACTGAGACCTGCTCACTCTACTCTCTCACGTCTGCTTAACAACTCAGCCTATATAAACACACACAACGACACACACACACACAAACAAACCAGAAACAACCACACACAACCACACACACAAAAACAAACACAACACACACACACACACAAAACAACAGCACACACACCCACACAACACAAACACACACCAAAACACAACAACACACAAACACACACACATACATGTATATATTAGTGTATATATATATATAATATATTAATTATAGTTAATTATATAGATATACACTATTATAAATACCGGTCAAAAAAAAATAATATATATATGAATAGATACAACTATACCTATATTATTATGAGAACCTATTAAGAAATAAACTACTACGTTATATTTGTATGATAATGTATACATAGCAACTGAAAACAACGAATATTATATTATACGCTCTGCAATGTACTATCGATGTATATGCCATCAATGTATATATATGAGCAGAATGGTACAATTACATTACGCTATATGAAACATTATACTACGTATTTTTGAAACACACAAACATTACTGACCTCAATTTAGAATAGTTTATCTAGACTCTCCCTACGAGCGATTCTAGTTGACCTCCCCGGCCTCTCCCTCCTTCTCCAACAATATCAAAAATATTATCTCATCCCAGTTTAATTTCCGTTCCATATTTATCGCTTCTATTAACATCCCCCTTGCTTCGTGTTACCTCTTTGCATCCGCCAGCAATTAATCTAATATATTAGCCTGAACTCCTTAATCGCACTTAAAATATGACGCATCAACTTGCAATAAATAAGCCAGGCATAAGTTGCTGAGTTTCATGAATATAAGACTTAATTTAAAGCGTAATTCCATAATTTAAAAAAGAAAAAAGGAATGTGCGTATTGGAAG
>NW_020870664.1:72500-82500 GCF_003789085.1 Penaeus vannamei | reverse complement strand
ACAAATTAATTGGCCTAACAACTGCTACCATCAACCTGTATGAAGCCTGGTAATGTAATTGCAATGAGGAACACCTGCTCTGAATTTCATATTTTGAGAGTAAAATGCATTAATATTACAGTACGTTCCGAAAATAATTTTATATGAAATAATTTTTTTTTCTGAATTTCCTTTGCACGAATTCCACGTAGCGATGTACCGATATTATATGAAAACGTAAATTCATTTTTTTTTTTTTTTTTTTGGATAAATCATCGAGCATATTTCCTGCACACCAGCATATTTTAATGAAAAAAAAAAATCAATTGTCTAATTTCTTTGGAAAGTATGTGTTGAGTGAATTTGTGCTCACATTATATACAGACATATTCATTAATATTGAACATGTTATTATTGTTGTTGTTGTGTGTGAAAATGACGTTAATAATGATAATGAAAATTATAATGATGAGGTTATTGATGAAGATAATAAGGATGATGATAATAATGAAAATTATACTGATAATAATGATGATGAGCATAGCAATGGTAATAAAAATCATGATTGCGATAATCATAATCAAGATAATGAGTATGAAAATGTTAAAAATCCTTGTTTTGGAATATAAGAAAAAGAAATTAACAGTTAAATACAATAATGAAAATTGAAAAGAAAATCGTATTTATATATAAACTCATTTTATTGTTCTCATCACCATGATAACACATCATTTAACACATATTCCTTCTGGGTATCGTCGCTCAAAAAGGTTACCAAGCAAGCAAACATTATTCTGTAACAAACTCACTCATATTATTATTATTATATTGTTATCATCATTATTATTATTATCGTCATCATTAGAATTATAATTACAATAATGATAATAATTATATTTGTTATCGTCATTACTATTATTATCATCATCATTATAATGATAATAATAATAATAATGATAATGATAATGATAGTAAAAATAATAATAATAATTATTATTATTGTATTATTTTATAATTATAATTATAATTATAAATATAATAATATTTCCCATTACTATTATTTATCTTTATTATTAGAATTATAATAATAATAATAATGGCAATTGTTATCATCATCCTTATTATTACTAGTAGTATAATAATCATTATTACCATTATTATAATTATCATTACTATCATCATTATTGTCATAATTATATATATTATCATCAACATCATTACAATAAAAACCGATAACGATAATTATAGTGATAACGACAATGAGAACAACAATGATAATAATAACAAAAAGGAAAATAACAATATTAACAACAGAACAAACGGTAAAATGCAAGAGAGCTCTATACCACGAGAATCTTTATTAGCTCTCAGCCTCTCTTGCAACTAGAATGCAACACGGCAACTGTAAGTGCACTGCTATGCAACGCCCTGGCACTGAATAGGTGTCACTAACTTCCTGGCACTCCTGCGTTGTGGTGACAGTTGTGCCAGTTCGTGCATGTTATTTAGGTCGTTCCATGGCGCTGCAGTAAGCATTGTGTGCTGAGTGTTCTGCCTGAGCATCCTCCTAACGGGTAATATGGGGTAGCAAATACACACGTGGTTTGTAATTGTCACAACTGTCTGCATAGGTCTGTGAAATTAATGTTTTTTTTCCCTATATGGGCAGTATATGGAATTAATAATTGGGGCCTTTATTTCGGCACTTAAAATGAACCGTCTTTGCCATCGAGATTTATATTTTTTAACCCGTTGGATGTGTTTACCAAATTGCAGAAGGCTGAAACCAACGTTCGTACATATATGTATGTATATATGTACGAATACAAACATACACATACAACACATACATACATTCTTAAATACATGCATACATTAATTTATACATACATATACATACATACATACATGCACAACACACATGCATATTATCAACATAGATATTATAATAGTTCTTCTTAGTTATATTCTTATTAATCTTATTATCATTATCATTACCATAACCATCTTTATCATTATTATTACTGTTATTACACTTACTGTTATCATTAGCATTATTTTCTAATTATTATTATTTCTACTCTTATCATTACTATGATGACGATGATGATGATGAAGACAATGACGATTTTTATTATCATTACTAATACTATCATTATTATCTTTGTAATTATTGTTACTTTTATTATGAAGTTTTTCATTATCTTCATATTCTTGTTATGCTATTGTCATTATCATAACTATTATTATCATCATCATTAGTATTAGTAGTATCATAGTCATTATTATCATTATCATTATTACTAGTTCTGTTATCATCATTATCATTATTAAATACATTATAATCAACATGACTATAATAAATAACGATAACGATAATGATAACGACAATGATAACAACAACGATAATAACAGCAATAATAAAAAAAACAATACTAACATCAGCACAAAGGGTAAAATAATATGAGACAAATAGACCAATATATTACTTGGCAGTGTGGTGGAAAACGGACGCCCGCCTCGCCTCTCCGCCTTCCACCACCTGTGACAATTCAAGTACAAGAAAAGCTGGTTTGTTCAGGCTGCAGCTTCCCGACTTATGGCGTGTGGGTTTCTTGTGTTTTCCGTGTTGTGAAACCAGATATAAATCGTGGTGTGTTTTTTTTTGTGGTTTTGTTTTTTATTGGTGTTTCGGTGGTTGGGTATTGGTTTGTGGTGATTTTATTCTTTATTTTGGGGGATTTGGTGTTTTGTTAGTATGGGAAGTACCGTAACAGTGGGATAGATTCATGGACTTTGTTTACACTAAGCCAGCTGGTATGAATTTCAAAATGTCTGCAAGAGCGTTGTACAAAGTAAAGAAATTAATAAATATATAAGTAAAAAAAAAAAAGAAAAAAAAACAATTATAAAAACAAACAACTAGAACTAAATATATAACGATTTAATAGATAAATGAATAATAAAAACAAAAATAAACAGTAGAACACATCGACTCATGCGCAAGGTAAAAAACTCATACCAATAACACAGATAAAAAAAAAAAACAAAAAAAAAAACAGCAAGAGGGCAGAAAATAGCTTGAGGAAGACACGACCACAATAAGCGAAGTTCCATTCCTTGCGTTCTTCGAGTCGGTCTCTTAACCCGAAGGAAAGGCAGGATCCAGCAACACCGATAGGGGATCCGATCGCACGAACAGAAAGGACAGAGAAGGAGGGAAGGAAGTGCAGGGAATCGAAACGTTTGTTTTCCGTTTATCTCATTGTTTTATTCTTATCAGTGTGTTTATTTGTGTGTGTGTTTTTTAGTTTTTGATTTTTTTTTTTTTTTTTAGTTTTTTATTTATTATTTTTTTTATGTTTTTTAGGTTTGATTTATTATTTGATCTTTTTTATTTATTGATATTAGATTTTAGGAGACAAAGAAATGTCGAAGGGATGCATATTCTGAAAGTCAGTAATACATGAACACGGACGAATAAGCACGGACGAACAAACACACGTACACGAACACACACACACACACACACACACACACACACACACACACACACACACACACACACACACACACACCACACACACACACACGAAGACACACACAAATACACACAACACACACACACTAACAAACAAACAAATACACAAACAAACAAACAAGCAAACACACAATTATAACCCAAATCCACCGAATTAACAACACCTGATTGCTTGAGAGAACTTGAAAACCACACGATAAGATGACTCGCTACAAAACTTCAAAAAAAAAAAAAAAAAAAAAAAAAAAAAAAAAAAAACTTTCTTTAAGAGAGCGTTGCTGGCCAGACCTCAAGACCTCAAGCACAGACAGACACAATGGAAAGCGACCTCGAGTGGCGTCTCTGCTTCTGAGGCAAAGGGAGGCACTGGGACGAGACTGTACATAACAGGGTTTATGTTTCCTCTCCATACAAGGGAGGGAGGGAGGGCGATGCGGGAGAATTGAAGACGCACTTGGAAGAAGGTCGCTGATATACTTACATTCATGGGTGGGTTGTGTAGATGTATATACATACACACAGCTAAATAGACATACAGAACATACAACACACACACACAGACATACCACACCACATCACACCAGACAACTACCCACACACACACACACACACACGTCATCATCATCACACACATTACAACACCACACATCGACATCACACACACACACTCCACACACACCGTATATATCGTCATATATGTACGTAAATAGTTCTATATATCCATTATACTATTATTTATACTAGAAATTCCACATAATTAACTTATATCGTCATATCATCTAATACTATACCTGATCAGATCCAGATACGATATCGATAGATAGATAGAGTACGCATTAGACTAGCATTACTAGTTTAGTATTCTTAAACATTGTTTGTTTTGTCTCTCATGTGTGTGTGTTCCTGTGTCTTCTGTGTGTGTGTGTTCTCGCCGCTGCTCCTTATACTGTGTGGTGTAGTACCAGCCCCAAACAATACGGAAGATACGATTGATTCTAAGTGAATTTCTGAATAATGAATCTAATATGAATACTTTATCGAAATTCGCATGACTACATTGATTGAAATATTAAATTGTGTTTTAGACTGGAATCATGTACTAACGAAACTTCAATATGTCCTCTTCCAAGAATTACTAAGGAGTTTGGCTCCTTCACCAAAGATCTGAACTCAGGAATGTAGAAACAAAAGCCACACACACACACACACACTATATCTTCACAGGGCCACAACGACCACACAACACACACACACACAGGATCACACACACACAACCACCGGACAGGATCTAGGAGGGACACTACTGACCACACCACACTTACACAACACACACACATCACACACCAACACGCACACAAACACACACAGTTCATCACACACAAGTCAACGCACACACACACTCTACAAACACGCTCACACACGTTAAGGCCACACCATTCAACACACACGCACAACACAACCTCTACCAGGCTACAACATCGATCACTACAGCACATCCTCCTCTTTCCCTTACATCTCTTGCCACACATCTCACACACCTATACACCACACCTATCACACAGTCTCACGACCAATTACTCAACACACACCTTGCTCTCACACTACACTCACACCATCATCACATACATGGACTATTACCATTACCTCCATCTAAAGTACTGTATGATACCCCTCTCTCTCGCTCACTCACTCACAGGTTATTATACTCTTAATACTCCTCACTATCTCACTAACTCTATATCATATATATATACCCCATTACCTAATAGTGTTGTCGTGTATACTTCTACCGGTAACTCACCTATCTCATCATCTATCCCCATTACCTCCTACTATACTATCCCTTATATATATATATACCTCACTATTACTATTACTATATTACCTATTATACTACCTTTATATATATATACTAAATAATATACTCCTAATGTGTGGTTTTGTGCTCATTTATCTACGTATCTATATATCCTCTCATAGGTTCCTATAGTTACTAATATTACCGGGGTAATTTTCTCTATTTTACTTACTAATATAGTATCCATATATTACTCTATCTATTATTATATACTTTACTAATTATGTATATATATATAGTATAGCCTCACTATATCTCATTTATATTACTCATATTTTTAATTTCTCACACTAGCTTTTATATTGGTTATAACATTAGGCTGTAACATATCTTATATACTATATATATACTCATATATCTCACGTATACGGTTTATTTTAATGTACTCGCTATTACTTTATACCTATGATATGCTCCATATCCTCATACCTTCAATCTATTATTTTATTCCATTACTCTATCTATTACCCTTCCTATTTACTATATACTTACTTATACTTATCAATATTATATCTCACTCTATAATTATATACCTATATACCATTTATCTCACTCTATTACTTCTCCCTACTATTCTCTGATACGTGTCTCTGTGTCGCTGTGTAACCCAGTATCGACATTCAATTTCTGTTAGCGTCTCTTTTAATAAACTATCGGTTTTGATAATCGATACAATACTTCATATTCAGCTACCTAATGATAAAAAAAAATCAATTTAGCCTTTGGTATTTAACTAACTTTAACTTACTACTACTACCTTTGCCGGTCAATATAGTCGCAGTCTATATTCGTCTTATGATTGACATGAACATCTCACAGTATCATGTTATTGAAAAGCATATTCACATATTCTATGCTTAAGCTCTAACATGTGTTCATTAATAGTTCAAACGACATATTTCGGAAGATACACGAGTTGTTTTTTGTGTTCATTGATTCGTGATATTAATTGATTATTAATTAATTGTTCGTAATATTAATTGATTATTAATTAATTGTTCGTGATATTGATTGATACATGTTAGGCTAATGGGTTTTCATCATCTTTCATAGACTTTCATCGATAGACTTGTGGATTTACATCATCATTAATCATCATGTTCATCATCATCACAATTATTACTTATAATATCATCAGAATAATAATAATAATTATTATTATTACTATGATCATTATTATAATTATTATTATTATTATTATTATTATTATTATTATTATTATTATTATTATGATCATTATTACTCTTTTTATCAATAATAATATTATTATCATTATTACTTTTATCAATAATAATATTATTATTATTATCATTATTATCTCTATTACCATTATCATTATTGTCATTTTTATTATCATCATTGTCATCACTATTTTCATTACTATTGTTATCTTTATTATTATTATTGATATCATTATTACTATGATCATTATTATCATGTTTATTGTTATCACTGTTATCATTATTATTATTGTTGTTATTACTATTTCATTATCATTGCTATCAATGCTATCGTTATTATTGTTATTAATATTATAATTGTTATTGTTATTGATATTATCATTATAATTGTTATTAATATCATCATTGTTATTATTGTTATTATTATTATTAGTAGTAGTAGTTGTGTAATAATCATCATTATTATCATTATTATTATTACTATTATTATTATTATCATTGTTATCATTATTATTACTATTATTATTATCATCATCATCATCGTCATTATCATTATCATTATATTATTATTATTATTATATTACCATTTATTATGATTATTATTATTATTATCTGGTACTACTGCTGCTGTTATTATTTATTATTATTCTTATTATCATTATTGTTATTATTATCATTATTTCTATTATCATCATCATTACTATCATTAGCATTACTTGTTGTAATTATTATTATTATTATAATCATTAATATTATTATCCTTATTGTTGTTATTGTTATAAGCACTATTATTATTATTATTATTGTTATTATTATTATTACACACACACACACACACACACACACACACACACACACACACACACACACACACACACACGCACGCACGCACACACGTACACTTCAACTCGCATCCACACAAAGCATTTGTATTTTCATAATCCCAACTCTTAACATGGCGTTATTTCCATCAAATATCATAAAAGATTTAACGCTTGTCTGACATACATGAATTCACATTACTGAAATGTCTGAATTCCAGATACTTTACTTGAAAATTTCAGGACGAGTTTAATTAGCACTGGCGCCATGTAGTCTGTGCGCATGTAACCGAAATCAACAGTTTTGCTTAAATATAAACTTTTTTTTTTTTTTTTTTTTTTTTTTTTTTTTTTTTTTTTTTTAGAGAGAGAGAGAGAGGGAGAGAGAGAGAGAGAGAGGGAGGGAGGGAGGGAGGGAGGAGGGAGGAGAGGAGGCAGGAGAGGGAGAGAAGAGAGAGAGAGAGAGAGAGAGAGAGAGAGAGAGAGAGAGAGAGAGAGAGAGAGAGAGAGAAGAGAGAGAGAGAGAGAGAGAGAGGAGAGAGAGAGAGAGAGAGAGAGAGAGAGAGAGAGAGAGAGAGAGAGAGAGAGAGAGAGAGAGAGAGAGAGAGAGAGAGAGAGAGAGAGAGAGAGAGAGAGAGAGAGAACGGAAAATGTGTGTTGGAGAGAGAATGGTATTTCAAAGATTAATATTTATCTATTATCATCATTATATTATCATTGTGACGTGATGATGATGATATTAATAATAATAACAAGGATAATGATAACAATTCCAATAATAATTACACACACGCACGCAAACACACACAAACACACACATACACAAGCACACACATACACACAGTGTAATCACTGTAATATCATTTTTATATCAAACAATAATTGAACTACTTTAAAATGTTTTGATGAGTTGGAGTGTTTGGATCGTTGGGGGAAAAACTTCAAAGGTTGTCAACAAATTAGGTTAAATGGATGTTTACCGTATTCTACAATTCTATTTTTCTAAAAGTTTCTACCAGGAAAATATTACCAAGATTAAGAAAAAAATAGTTATCCCTCAATAAGAAAAGGGAAAGGTCAGCTTTATATCTCTGTATAACACACACACACACACACACACACACACACACACACATATACATATACACACATATACACACACACACACACACATACACACACACACACACACACACACACACACACACACACACACACACACACACACACACACACACACACACACACACACATATATATATTGGCATATCATAAATACAAGCATACATACATACTAGTGCTAGCAAGTTTTTAGAATATAGCCGGTGACTTTGCTCTGCATTGCAAATTGTTAAAAAAAAAAAGAAAAAAAAAAAAAAAGTCAGTCTAACCTTACGAAAAAAAAAAGAAAATCCGTCACAGGTCGGAATATTTATCTTGACCTTTCTATTTCTATTCTTGTACTTTTTGAAATATATTTATTCTCCTCGTAAAGTGCACGAATTTCATTTCAATATTTTTATACTTTTGCAATAGATATTCTGGGCTCGAGGATGTGAAAAAAAGAAAGTAAGACCCAAGACTGAAAAAGTGGATGCATAAAATTTAATGAATGAAGAGAACAAGAAGACGATACTATATATTCAGAGAGAGGAGAGAGAGAGAGAGAGAGAGAGAGAGAGAGAGGAGAGAGAGAGAAGAGAGAGAGAGAGAGAGAGAGAGAGAGAGAGAGAGGGAGGGGGGAGGGAGAGAAAGACAGAGAAACAGAGAGAGAAAGATATATATATATATATATATATATATATATATATATATATATATATATATATATATATATATATATATATATATATATATATATATATATATATATATAGAGAGAGAGAGAGAGAGAGAGAGAGAGAGAGAGAGAGAGAGAGAGAGATCAGAGAGGAGAGAGAGAGAGAGAGAGAGTGAGAGAGGGGGAAGAAGGAAAGAAAAAGACAGAGAAACAGAGAGAGACAAAGAGAGATGGAAACAAGAAAGACAAAAACATTGAAAGAGAGAGAGAGAATAATTAACATACTTAAGTCCACCTATTTTCAGCAGTACATGATAATGAACTGCTTTGTCTCATCAGCTACTAATTATCCCGAATTATGCATTTCCCTTTTAAGATGTCACTCATCTTCAGTTGCAATTTAAATACGTGTTTTGAACCAAGACTTCTGTATGAGTTGAAAATAGTCTTGGCTAGAAATGATGAAATACGTAGCTATTATTTACAAGTTGAAGGCTCTGTCTGTATATACGGAGTCATATATATTTTAGTTATTGAAATATATTCCGGTATTTGTTTTACTAAATCGATTTTGTGTTATTCAGAAGACTTGGTAGGTCACCTATCTTAAAGTAAGCAACCCGATATAATTAACGTATGAATTATCAATCGTGTAGCATAATCTGTGCAGAAAATTGAAATTAATACGATTTAATGAGTACCTTCCTAATGCAATTGCAGCGGACGTGAAGTATCGAGAGCCCAGAATAAGCCAGTTCCCCCTGACAGCCGCAGCACTGCTCTCCATCATTTGTGGGCGTGTTTGACATCCACCTGTGATACTCTCTTCATCCTCGCAGT
>NW_020870664.1:55000-67500 GCF_003789085.1 Penaeus vannamei | reverse complement strand
ATAAAGAAAAGTAAAGTGAAAAGCGTGAAAGAAGTGACACTTTGGTCACTCTCCGCCCGAGGGAAAGTGGCCCGTACATGTCATCGACTTCGGGAAAAAGTTTATGGAAGGAAAAAAAGTTTATAAAAGGATGAGTGAACTTTCGGTATTTTGTGAAGTAAAAGGCGGGAGAAAGAGTCATAATTTACGATGTCTGACGAAGGTATTTGGAAATTGAAATAAATGGAGGATATATATTGCGAACTAGTGTGTTGTAGGATTCTCTTCTTTACGTCGTGTATTTTCATTTGTCTGTAATGAGGAAGGTAATTCCACGCCGGTGCCAGGTCTCCCTTCATGAGGACTTACGTCTGTTTCATCTCTCTCTCTCTCTCTCTGTCTGTCCTCTTCTCTCTCTCTCTCTCTCTCTCTCTCTCTCTCTCTCTCTCTCTCTCTCTCTCTCTCTCTCTCTCTCTCTCTCTCTCTCTCTCTCTCCTTCTTCTCAAATCGATCTCTCCGTCTGTTGTCTGTATCTCTCTCACTCTCTCTCTCCTCTCTCTCTCTCTCTCTCTCTCTCTCTCTCTCTCTCTCTCTCTCTCTCTCTCTCTCTCTCTCTCTCTCTCTTCTCTCCTCTCTCTTCTCTTCTCTCTCTATCTATCTATCTATCTAATCTATCTCTCTCTCGATCTCTTCCTCGTCTGCTCCTCTCTTCTCTCTCTCTCTCTCTCTCTCTCTCTCTCTCTCTTTTCTCTCCTCTCTCCTTCTCTCTCTCTCTTCTCTCTCCTCTCTCTCTCCTCTCTCTCTTTCCCTTTCCCTCTCCCTCTCCCTCCCCTCTCCCTCTCCTCTCCTTCTCCTCTCCCTCTCTCCTCCCTCTCCTTCTCCTCTCCCCTCTCCCTCTCTCCTTCCTTCTCCCTCTCCCTCTCCCTAACTCTCAAACAGAAACATAATGCCAAAATGATAATAATAATATAAAAATAATAAGGACAGTAATAGCAATAGTCCGAGTTATGTAGTAGTGGTAATACTAATGCTGATAATAATTATATAATATTGAATCAATACTAATACTTCAATAATAGTTAGTTTAAAAAGGGTATATAATAATAAAGAGTAAATAACCGTAGTACAAGCATCAGTATACATCTAGTAAATACCATAATACTAATACAATTAAAAGACAATGTAATATATAATAGTATCATGATATAAATAAATGGTAATAAACAACAACAAACAACAAACAATAATTATATAAATAATCTAATAATAACTAATAATAATAATAATAATATAAACAACAATAAATAATAATATAGCAACAACAACAACAACGACAACAAACACGCATCAGAACGGGCAAATACATCTCCACCTGAAGAGTGACATTCACGTCAACGTTATACAGACATGCAAATGACAGCTGTAATTTTTTTTTCGCCATTTGACGAAGGGACAGCATATTGCTTACTCCCACGATAAGCACGCTACCTATACCCTTTAATTTAGGAAACAGGAAAAACTGGCAACTCACGGTATTCCAATTCAGTGTCTTATTGAAAGAGAGGAATTGTTAAAAGTGTTATTCAATCTAAATAATTTTTATAATTTAATATATATTTATATGATTCCAGGCATATTTAAATACAAGTTTTAAGTGTCAGCTTATTTAAGATTATAAAAAAGGCAGATCGGAGTATTCCATAATCCGCCGTGGCCAGTTTATCTATTTCCCTGAGGAAAGGATGCCTATTTCTGTGTAGTTTGATTCAAACTGTTTCTATTTTCCATAATTTGTAAACAAAAAAAAACAAAACAAAAGTATATTTTCATTTTATCTAAGCTTTAACCGACGGTCAGAAGATTAAAAGAATGAATCGCACAAGGGGTCAGAATCATCTAAAAAAATAATAATAATAAAATAAAAATAAAATAAAGGAATATAAAGAGGAGAGGTAGACAGATACAAAGAGAGGAGAGAGAGAGATAAGGTGAGACAGAGAGAGAGAGAGAGAGAGAGAGAGAAGAGGAGAGAGGAGAGAGAGATGAGAGAGAGAGAGAGAGGAAGATAGAGATAGGAAGAGAGGAGAGGAGAGAGAGAGAGGAAACAGTTGAATAACGTACCGAATATTTCTGTGCGGAAGTGCTAACTTTGTTTACAGAAATAAAGCTACTTTTGATCATCATGTTAATCCCGATCTAGGAAGTTTTTAAACAGAAAAAAATATATATATTGTAATATACCTCATTCGAGAGACAGGCAGCAATAATTTAGGATCATTTAGATGAATATGTGTGCGTTGTAAGTTGTATATGTTTATATTCTGTGTGTGCGTAATTATATTTGTGTGTGTGTGTTGTGTAGTGTTTTGTGTGTGTGTGTGTCTGTCTGTTGTGTGTGTGTGTGTGTGTGGTGTTGTGTGTGTGTGTGTGTGTGTGTGTGTGTGTGTGTGTGTGTGGTGTAAATGTTTGTGTGATTGTGTATGTACCCACACGCGAGAACACATCTATAAGCTTTATATATATATATATATATATATATATATATATATATATATATATATATATATATATATATATATATATTGATAGAAATAAATACATCAAACTTCTCAATCTATATCTATTCCAAATTTACATATAATTCCCAAGCTCAAACCAGTATTTCAGAAACTGTATAAGGAGACATGGACGTGATTCTTAGCATATTCTCAATTTTGCTACTTAGGCATTTTGAGTTTATCTTTTCGCAAACTATGAAGCCACGTGTTTCCTCATAGACGTGCTTCAGTACAGCATTTTTATTGAGTTGTTTTTACTCGGAGGAAAAGGCTCACTTGTATTACTTTTTGGCAAACTCTCTCGCATTTCCCCTCTCTTTCTCTTTTATTTTTTATTTTATTTCTTATCATCTTATTTATTGTTGTTTTTTTTTTTCTCTCTTACTATTTGTTTTCATCTTGTTAATTTCTTTCTACTTTTATTTTCTTTTTGTTATTGTTTCTTTTCCTCTCGCTTTTCATTATTTTTCTCTCTTTCTTTTCATCTATTTCCCCACTTTATATTCACACACACACACACACACACACACACACACACACACACACACACATACACACACACACACACACCACACACAACACATACACACACACCACATATATATATATGTTATATATATATATATATATTATATATATATATATATATATATATATATATATATATATATATATATATATATATATATATATATATTATATATATATATATATTATATATATATATATATATATAATAAACCTTTCTATAAAAGCCCGAGCACGGCCAAAGTCCCTCCATTTCTCCGAACAGCAAGGGGCGCTTCGCTAGAGATCCAGCTCTACGGACGTGCTTTCCCTTTGCAACAAAAATGCATCATGCATGATCTGAGGAGCGTGGCAGCAGGTGTTGCAGCTAGGGATGTTTTGATTTTCTTATTTCTTTTTTCGTCTTCTGCTTTTACTGTTCCTTGTGGTGTATTTTTTCGTTGTTCTTCTGTTCGGATGTGTTTTGTGTCTTGTCTACTTGTATAGTTGCGAGGTGTGATTCGATGTCATTATCATGATTATCCTTATCATTTTTATTTCATTATGATAATCTTTGTTATCGTTATCATTATCCTTATTATCGTTATCATTATCCTTATTATCGTTATCAATATCCTTATTATCGTTATCATTATCCTTGTTATCGTTATCATTATCATTATTTATAATCATTATCATTATTTATTATCATTATCATTATTTATTATCATTATCATAATCATCATCACCAATGTCAAAATCTTGATCATGATGATTATCATCATTATCATTTTATCAGCATCAATATCATAATTATTATCATTATCATCATATCATTATTAGTATTATCAATAGTTATTGATGACATTCACATCATCATTATTCAATATTACGCATAATCTCTACAAAATGATGAAGTGATATGAATGCTAATCACTGCATAATTTTTCAGACCATCCATAATTATTCTATCTCTGTTAATTCTTCTATTCAGAGTTACATAAGCGAGAGGTACGATTTTTTTTTTCAAAATTGTAAATCCTGGGTACTTTAAGCTATGCGGATTTGATACATTCATATGTATGTATAGATATATGGAGGAAAAAGATAGATAGATCGAGAGATAGTTTGACAGATAGATAGAGAAATAGACAGATTGATAGATAATTAGATAGATGGTTAGATAGATAGATCACAAATATCACAAAAATCACGTACTCACTTTGTGTATACTGTACATGCATGACTGTCGATCACAATATGCAGTACAACTCTTGTACCCGATTCTCTCCAACCAATATATTTATTGCATTTTCTAAAGAATGTAGTAAAAACAAAGAAGAAACACTCCCAGAGGTCCTTCTTAGTTTACGTTCTTTGGTAAAAGTCTTTAAACTTTTGGTGTTTATCTTTCTGGTGCAATAAATTCGATGCTCAGATGCTCGATGTTCCGAAATGGTTTCAGTGCCGGTGCGTTAACAGGTCGGTAAGGGATAGATTAATATTGATTGTTCTTTTTTTTTCTTTCTCTCTCTTTCCTCCTCTTTCTCTCTCTCTCTCTCTCTCTCTTTCTTCTGTCTCTCTCTCTTTCTGTCTGTCTCTCTCTCTTCTTTTCTCTATGTCTTCTCTCTCTCTCTCTCTCTGTCTTATCTCTTCTCTCTCTCTCCTCCTCTCCTCTCTCTTCTCTCTCTCTTCTCTCTTCTCTCTCTCCTCTCTTCTCTCTCTCTCTCTCTCTCCTCTCTCTCTCTCTATCTCTCTCTCTCCTCTCTCTCTCTCTCTTCTCTCTCTCTCTCTCTCTCTCTCTCCTCTCTCTCTCTTCTATCTCTCTCTCTCTCTCTCTCTCTCTCCTCTCTCTCTCTCTCTCTCTCTCTCTCTCTCTCTCTCTCTCTCTCTCTCTCTCTCTCTCTCTCTCTCTCTCTCTCTCTCTCAAACACCAGACGATAATGACATGACATCCCAAATGATAATTTCAAGTTGTACATATTACAAGACAATATTCCGAATAAACATTTAGGCTTAAACTGACCACGTTGCTGCTCGCTCCGAACAACGAGGACCCATGCTGTTTGCAATATCCTCTCCTAATGAAATGTCTGTCACAGTTCTACGGCACGAAGTTATGAGAGAAGAAGCAGGAGGAACCAAATAGATTTCCCTTTCGAAGAAGAATTACATTTAAATGATAAAAAAACACCCTCTTCTTTTTGTGTAATGGTATATCCATTGTGTAATGTTAAAGCGCTTAGAAGTGTATTATGTTGTTCGTATGTCGACTATTTTTAGAGTAAAGACTGAGGTAATTTTCGTGTAATTTGTGACAAATATTTCAGAAGTGGCGTCCAATGTTCATTATCCGTATTTTATAATTACGATTCGCGGATAGATTACCTCTTCGTTTCATTGTTCAATAGACTCATATTTCACGTCACTATCACTATTTCAATATTGCAGGTCAGTCAGCTGCAGTTGACAAAAACAGACAATAAACAAAATAAAATCATACACATCACGAACGATGGCATTGTGCACGAGTAAATATTAGAAAATATATAGGCGAGAGCCAAAACTGACCCAGAGCACAGATATAACATTTATTTCTAACCTCAAGCCTATTCACAGACACACACAAACACATACAAACACACACACACCACACACACACACACACTCACGCACACACGCTCACTCACGCTTACACTTCCCCATTCCCTTACTTCTCAGCTTTTAGGTCAGCTGTTCATTTAGGTTGCTCGGTATACCATCAAGCACAGAGCGCTGCCAAAGACGGGTTGTTTAAAGCTGCTGGCAATCCTGCATTGCTTGAGGACTGGCTTCTCTCACTGGATAAGTCTATTTGATATCCAGATATATACATACATACATGCATGCATTTCTGTGTATGTGTATATATATATATATATTATATATAATATATATATATATATATATATATTATTATATATATGTATTATACATATGCACCACAACACACACACCACACACACACACACACACACACACACACACACACACACACACACACACACACACACACACACACACACACACACACAACACACACACACACACACACACACACACACACACACACGCACATCACACACAACACACATGAATGTGTATATATATATATATATATATATATATATATATATATATATATATATATATAATATATATATATATATATATATATATATATATATATATATGAAAGTGCGTGTGTCATGTCCATAGTTAAAATCAAAATACAAACATAGTCATAACTAAGCATACATTTTCTACTATATCTACCTCATGTGAATGCCACACAACATGCTTTCGCCACTTTATTTCCCACAATTCGCAGATGTTGCCTCTCTTTCCTTTCCCCAAAGGCTCACTAACATCGCCCAATTTTAAACCATAGTTGATTATGACATAATTTTCCGGATAAAGTATCGTTTAATTCGTGATTTTTTTATTGTCTACTAAAGAAAAATTTTGGAGTTTGTACCTTAGCATTTATAATCTTTGCAAGTGCAATGACGCTACCTACAACTCTGATTCCAGTTCCTTGCTATTAAGTGGTGTTTGTATCCTTTTATTAACATGTAAGTAATGTTTCAATAGCTATTTGTTTGTACTTTATTCTCTAGATGTTTTTTCTTGTACTAGAGCAGCAAAATTCGACAATATGTCAGATGTAGGCTTTGAACACATTATGTCTGCTGTCTTTCTCTCTTTCTCTTTCTATCTCTCCATCTAGCTATCTGTCTCCTCTCTCCCCTCTCTCTTCTTTTTTCCCTTCTTCTCTTCTCCGACTTCCTGTCTTCCCCTCTCTCTCTTCTTCTCTCTCTCTCATTCTCTCTCTCTCTCTCTCTCTCTCTCTCTCTCTCTCTCTCTCCTCTCGTTCTCTCTCTCTTCTCTGCTTTCTTTCTCTCTCTCTCTCTCGTGCTTGTGATTGTGTGGTGTGTTTGGTTTCGTATTGTGTGCTGTGTCGTTGACTTGTGTTTGTTTTTGCATTGTACCGTTTGTTCGATTGTTGTCGTTGTTTGTGTGTGTGTATCTATGGCTGTGTCTTCTCTTCTCTGTCTCTTCTCTTTGCGTCTCTCGTCCTCTCTCTCTCTTTTCGCGCTCTTCTTCTTCTTCTCTCACTCTTCTGTTTTGCCGTCTCTGGTTGCCTCTGCTCTCTCTTTCCCTGTGTTCTTGTTCGCATTTTTTTTCTCTTCTCTCCCTTGCATCAATGGAATGCTGTGTATGTCCTCATCTGTATGTGTCGTGTGTGTCCGTGTGTCTCTGCTGTGTGTGTGTGGTGTGTGTGTGTGTGTGTGTGATGTGTCTTGTGTGTGTGTGCTTTGTGTTCTGTTTGGCTTAGTCTCTGTGTGCTGTTGTGTGTGTCTGTACGGCGTCCGCATTGCTCTACCTGTTGCCTTAATCTCTCTTTCTTCTTGTTTCCCTCTGTGCTGCTTCTCGTTGTGGCAAAGGACAGAAATGAGAAGAAGCAGCAGGAGCGAATGGACGAGGAGAAATCGGACGAAGCACGACAACGCGGATCTCATCTTCTGGTCGCAATCGCATAGTCGTTGTCGGATTACCTTACAAAGTAACTTGCGTTCGCGGCCTTTTTCTTGGATTTCTTTCCCCTCCGCCCCCCACTTCCTCCCGCTCCCCCTCTCTTTCGTCTCTCACCTCCCCCCACTCACCTCCTCTCTCCTCTCTCTGCGTCCCCCTCTGTGCTTGTTGCATATTGTGTTCCTTGTTTCTGTGTCTCCTTTTCTCCTTTTCTACAATTATTTCTTCTTCCTCCTTCATTCTCTTCTTCCTCCTTTCTCTCCTCTCTCTCTTACACTCTTCTCTCTCATTTTCTTCTACTTTTCTATATCTTTCTCCTTTTTCCTTTTTAACTTATAATAACTTTCTTTCCCTCTCCTTGCTCTCCCTCTCTCTTGCGTCAGTCTCTCTCTCTCTCTCTTCCTCCATCCCCTCTCACATACCTCTCTCTCTCTCTCTTCTCTTCTCTCTCTCTCTCTCTCTCTCTCTCTCTCTCTCTCTCTCTCTCTCTCCTCTCTCTCTCTCTCTCTCTCTCTCTCTCCCACTCTGCCTCCATAAACACCCAGGACTCCTCCCAGGCACAGGAAAAAAAAGTGGGGGAAAAAATTGCACATATTTGCCTCTTCTTCCTCAAAAGGCATTAAGTCCCCAAACCCTTGTGTGGTTTCCTTCTATTTCGACGTCACAAGCAGCTTACCAAGAAGGTCATACGCTGTTTTTTTTCTCTTATAATAATGTTGACAGAGTCTCGGTCGAGATATTATTGTCATTTCAGTGCAACGGACCAGGTCAAGCTGCACAGCGAGACGTGCAAAATGTTGCAGGAAATATTTTAGTTGTTGTATATGATAAATAAGTAATAGATTTTTAAAAATGAAAGTAATAAGTAATGAAGTAAATTAAATTTTATGAATTCATATGATTTCAAGGATAATTGTAATTATTTTAAGGAAGGTTGTGAAAAAGAAACTATAATAATGATAAGATTATATGTATATATATACATTTATACACACACACACACAACCACACACATACAAACACACACACACATACACACACATACAACACACACACACACACACATACACACACACACACACACACACACACACACACACACACACACACACATATATATATATATATATAATATATTATTATATATATATATATATATATATATATATATATATATATATATATATATATATATTATATAATATATGATATATGTGTGTGCGTGTGCAAATCAAAAGATAAAAAATAATATAAAGTGTGTGTGTGTGTGTGTGTGTGTGTGTGTGTGTGTGTGTGTGTGTGTGTGTGTGTGTGTGTGTGTGTGTGTGTGTGTGTGTGTGTGTGTGTGTGAGAGAGAGAGAGAGAGAGAGAGAGAGAGAGTATATATACATATCTTTATCTATCTATCTGTCTATATATATCTACATATACATACATACATACATATGTATACATATGTGTGTGTGAGCCTCTTTCATTTTTATCTAGCTCTCACAGAATATGAGAGCTTAAAGAATACTTTTTCTATCTCTGTCTATCCCTCCCGCCCTTCCTCCCTTTATAAAATCACAATGTACTTTTTTGTCATTTCCCTGAACTTTGTCATATTACAGAATCTGCAAGCTAAAATACATTACTCTTAATGCATGGCAAAGTACATAAAGCTTATAGTGTCCAACATTTCAATAATTTCTCTCGACCTTAATTACCATTTCTATTTCGCTTCAATTAAAATGAATAAACATGTCAGTTGTCACCTATAAGAGTAATCTAAATACATTTCTCATAATAAATGACAGATTAGAGGCACTTACCTGCTTAGAAAATAACAGTAGTGCAGACAGTCCCCAATTACCGAGTGATGCTTGAGGTTTATGTCTATTATTAAAAGATATTTCAATGTGTGTTTCTGAAATTAGTTTAACCAACCTGATGGGAAGGCAGACGAAGAGCTGGTTGGGTGGATGGATGGATGAGTGGATGGATGGATGGATGGATGGGGGAAGAATAGTTGGGTGGATGAATTGATGGGTGGGAGGGTTATTGGATGGATGGACGGGTGGATAAATGGATAGATGAATTTAGAAGCAGATAGATGGGTCTTTAGAGGAATGGATGGATGGATGGGGGGGGGCTGGATGGATGAATGGATAGATGGATCAATAGATAGGTGGATGGAGAAAGAGAGATAGAGACAGACGGGCAGATGGATACACACAGATACACAGCTAAACAATGAATCAGAAAGACAGATGGAGAGAGATCGAAAGAAAGAGAGACAAGGAGAGGGGTTAATAAGTTGAATTAATTAATGCATTAAAACGAAAAGGGAGATTGGAAACATAGAAAAAAGTCATTATAACCAATAATTATCTAATTTATCTTTTACTTATTATACCCTAAAGAAAAAATGCATTAAGAGTAGTATAACAAAGAGAAAGTTCCTGCAATAAATTTTGCCAACTATGATGTTAAAAGAAAGAGAGAGTTAAAGAGAAAGAGTGAGAGAGGGAGGGAGGGAGAGAGAATTAGAGATATGAGATAGGGGACAGGTTGAGAGAGAGGGAGAGAAAGAGAGAGAGGTGATAAAAAAAAATTGTAACGAAAAAAAGAAGTTTTCTCAAGCCAGCTCTGTTACTTATAAGAATGCATGTCTGTGGGTGGGGAAAATGTGACCAAGACCATCTCTCTCTCTCCGTCCTCTCTCAATCACACACACATTGTGACACATACATAGACACACACACACATGTAAATATATATTTCAACACAAACACACACACACACACTCACACACACATTATACATATATATATATTTATATATATATATATATAATATATATATATATATATATTATATATATATATATATATATATATATATATATGTATATGTGATGTGTGTGTGGTGTGCATGTGTGTGTGTGTGTGTGTGTGTGTGTGTGTGTGTGTGTGTGTGTGTGTGTGTGTGTGTGTGTGTGTGTGTGTGTGTGTGTAAATATATTATATATATGTATATAATATAATATATATATATATATATATATATATATATATTATAGATAGATAGATAATAGATAGATAGATAGATTATAGATAGAATAGATATATAGTACATAGATAATTAATAATATATATATATATTACATAAGATATATATAGTATATATATATATATATATAATATATATTAAAAGATAGCCATACAAATTGGCACTGTGAAGACGAAAAACTAGAGCACAACGTTAAAGAAAATGCAAGTAACAAAAAAAACGATGGAAAGCGACTCGTGCATAGGAAAAAAAAACAGGGACTTATGAAACAATGGACAGAAGAAAAAAAAAAGCTTAAAATCAAAATCAAAATCAAATGAAAGAATGGAACAGCTGCGGCGATTTGATGGGAGACTAAATTCTATTTTCAATTTGGCATTTGAACATTCTCTGTCATTTATTTCCTTTTTCTTTACGTATTATTCTACATACGCCATTACAATTTGTATGATTTGTTCATTATCCTTAAAAAAGGTGAATATGATCTTTATCCAAGTTATCCTATCTATGTAAGAGCATATATGCTGTGTGCTTTCTTAAGAATTTTAAGTCATTCTTTAAACACCGTCACAGGAAGGTATTACACATAACGAATCTTTCAAATTGAAGCCTAGCTGTCAGGAAAATAATTATAGTAAATTATCATCATCTTTTGAAGAAATAGAATATATATATATATATTCTCTTATGTCTCTCTGTCCCATCCTTTCTTTCACGCACACACACTTTCTCTCTCTCTCTCTCTCTTCTCTTCCATTCTCTCTCTCTCTCTCTCTTCTCTCTTTCTCTTTCTCTCTCTCTCTCTCCCTCTCTCTCTCATTCTTTCTTTCTTAGAAGAAAAAGAAACTAGAGAACGGTGAAAAAGCTTCCATAAACTGCTCTCGGGGTCAAAGGTCAAGCTGTCGTGATGAGTGCGCTTCTCACGGAGATTCTTATCATTGGTGAAGAGGAAACGTGAGATTACGAGAAAGATTTTTGGCTCGGAACCTTCAGGATCTTTGGGGAGGAATAACAAACGCAGGGAGATGGATTTCAGGTCAGGAAGGTAATAACTGAGAAAGAGATGTTATTTGTGTCTATTTATTTTAGCCTTTACCTTGGCATATAGCTTAGAATTTACCTTAATATTTACCATATGCATAAAATTTACCATAACATTTCTTATGCTGAGATTTGAACCAATTTTTTTCGTCATTTGATTATACGTAATAGCTCACCTTTTCTTAATATAAACATGTCATTTACATTCTCATAAATAGTCTATTGATAAAAAAGTTACTCAGCTAAAAGTTTGAGTTGGAGTAGCCAGAATAGGTTATAATAATAGGAAATAGAATAATTCTGGATCCCGAAAGCTAGGAGTGTGACCTTGGACATCAAGAACCAGCGATGCGAAAAAACCATTGCGATACTGTCATTTCGATAGAGAAAATATTCCTTTTTATAGCAAAATCATCGTTACGTAAATTAGATTAATGTAATAATNAGGGGAAGGGGGAAAGAGGGGAGAGGGTGGTTGGAAAGGGCTGGGGGGGGGATGGAGGTGAGGGTGTAGCGAACGTGCGGAGAGGCGATATGAGGGGTTGCAGAGGGTGGTGGGGGGGGATGAGGTGAGGGTGAATAGGAAGGGGAGAGGGGAAGGAGATTGGAAGAGGTGAGGGTTATATGAAGGGGGAGAGGGGAGGGAAGATTGGGAAGGTGATATGGAAGTGGGAGAGGGATGTGAGAGGAAATGAAAAGGGGTGGGGAGTGAGGGAGGGGGAGGGTGTGGGGAGAGAGTGCGGGGAAGAGGTGTAGGCTGATGCGAAGGGCGAGAAGGTGAGGGAA
>NW_020870664.1:47500-50000 GCF_003789085.1 Penaeus vannamei | reverse complement strand
TGGGGGGAGGGTGAAGGGGTGGATGGAGGGAGGTTGGGGTGGGGATGGGGGGAAGGGGAGGTGGATGGAGGGAGGGATTGGAGTGGGGAAAGGGGAGGGAGGGTGGAGAGGGTAAGGGAGTGGGTGGGAGGGAGGGGAGTGGGAGGGGAGGCGGGGAGAGGGGGTGGAGAGGGGGAGGGAGGAGGGAGGGGGAAGGAAGAGCGGTAGGAGGAGGTAGGCGAGGAGGGAGGGGAGGCGGAGGAAGGAGGGGAGGGGTAAGAGGAAGTGAGGATGGGAGGTTTAAAGGGAGGGAGGAACGGGAATGTTGAGGAGGGGGGGGGGCAGAGGGGTATGGAAGGTTTCTCATATTCTAGGTCAAGAATGAGGAAGCGAAAAGGAAGAAGAAAATAAACCAAAATGACCGGTGACCTCAAGAAATAGAACAAGAACAAGAAAGAGAAAAAAAAGTATACGACATTCATGACCTAACAAAAGAAGAAAAAGAGAAGAAGGAAGAGAAAAGAAGAAAGAAAGAAAAGAGAAAAATAAACGAAGAAAGAGAAAAAAATGACAAGAACAAGAAGAAGAAGAGAAGAGAAAAAAGACAAAAGGAAAATAAACTCAGTGACCCCGGAAGAAAACGAAGAGGAGGAAATGAACCCCATGACCTCGGAAGAAAATAGAGAGAAGAAAGAAAGTGACTGACAGACTCAGGGGAAGAAAATAAAGAGGAGGAAAGAATGACCACAAAAAAAGAAAAAGAAAATCAGCACGGAAATAAACTCAGGAAAAAGGGTAATAAGTAAAAAAATAATAATATAATAAAGAAATAATGAAAATAAAATAAAAAAAGATAATTGAATAATTAATAAATGAAAAAAAACGAAGGTAAGGATGTATATAAACCCAGCGAAAAAAATACCAAAAAGTAAAAATAATAAAAAAAGATAAAGTAAAATAAATAAATAGAAGAATAAATGAAATAACGAAAAAAAACGAACCTAAGAAAATAAGATAAAGCAGCCGAACTAATCCCCGATAATGCCTACCCATTTCTCCGCCTCAACCCCCCCACCCCCACCCTCCATACCCCCTACCCCCGCTAGTAAGAAGGAAAAAAAGTACATTTAGGGAAAATACCCCACCCCCACCCCCACCCCACCCCTTAAAACCTTAATGACTAACCCTCCCCCCCCCACACACCTAGACAAGAGGGAAGGTTCATAGTATGACATCAAAGTGCCAGTGCCACAGACAAAGGGAAAAAAAAGAAGAGAGATATTTGACACGAAAAAAGTGAAAGGAGAGAGAGAGAGAGAGAAACACGATAGAGAGAGAGAGAGAGAGAGAGAGAGAGAGAGAGAGAGAGAGAGAGAGAGAGAGAGAGAGAGAATAAGAGAGAGAGAGAGAGAGAAGAGAAATAGAGAGAGAGAAAAGAGAGAAGAACAAGATAGAGAGAGAGAGAGAATAGAGAGAAGATAAACAAAGAGAGAGAGAGAGAGAAAGAGAAAGAGAGAGAGAGAGAGAGAGAGAGAGAGAGAGAGAGAAAGAACGATTCTGTTTCCCTTGACAAACGACAAGGACGCTGGAATTGAAGAGGAGCTGTGAGTCGTTGAGCTTGAGTCGTTGTGAGTCCTGTATCTATTGCCTTGGCCTTTGAGGTTTGTGGCTTTTGAGTCCTCGGAATTGAGTCTGAGTCCTTTGGTCTGAGTCCTAGGGTTTGAGTCTTAGGGTTTGAGTCCTTTGGTCTGAGTCCTTGAGTTTCAGTTCTTGGGTTTGAGTCCTTTGGTCTGAGTCCTTGGATTTGAGTCCTAGGGTCTGAGTCCTTTGGTCTGAAGTCCTTGGATTTGAGTCCTTCGTTGAGTCCATTTTTTATGTCTTTGGATTTTGAGTCCTTGTGGTTTTAGTCCCTTAAATTTTGACTTTGGGTGTCGAGTCCTTAAGTTCTGAGTCCTTCGATTCGAGTCCTTTTGTGAGTTTCAGTCCCTCGATTTCCGTCTTCGGAGTCCGAGTCCGGGCTACGTAAAGAATGGCGTCCGTCGTGTGTGTAAGATTTCGTTTCTTCTCTCTTTTCGTCGGAAGATGAATGGGGTGTTACGTCTTGCCTGTATTTATGTGTTTTCTTTGTATCGGTCTTTCACTTCTTCTGCTTGTTTATCCGCCTGTCTCTGTGTATTCGTGTGTTTGTTTACGTCTCTCTTTTTCACTCTCTTTTTCTCCTTCTCTCTCTCTCTCTCTCTCTCTCACGTACCCCATCCTTCTTTCTTTCCAAGTCTTCATTCTCGAGATTTAAGGATACCGTTAGAGCGGCCGAGGCTTCACTACAGCGGGTCCTGTTGGCAGCAGGAGAGGGGGAAACAGCAGGAGTAACAGCAGAAGCGCGAGTAGGGATAGAGTAGCAACAGCAGCAGGAGTAGGAGCAAGAGGAGCGGCGAGAACGAGAACGGAATTACGGGAATAAGAAGGGAAGGAGAAAAGAGGAGGAGCAGAGCAAGAAAAGAGCAGAGACAAAGCAGGGAAA